>JASVER010000133.1:429318-579669 GCA_030449065.1 Oceanodroma leucorhoa | reverse complement strand
GGACATGGTTTAGTGGGCATGGGTGCTGGGTTGATGGTTGGACTCGATGATCTTAGAGGTCTTTTCCAACCTTAATGATTCTATGATTCTATGATTCTATGATTCTAATAGCTACAGGAGCATAGGTGTTCTTGTGACAGGTAAGAAAAGTTGGCTAATCATTAGATTTTTCCATGAATACCTGCAAGTAAAACCAAACTCTTGGAGTCCTGCTTAAAATGGGCTTAATGCAAGATGTGACAGAAATAACACAATGCCATGCCTAGAAGTACTGAGGATGACATAGGTATCCAGGGTTCAGAACACCGTCGGGTAGTAATGTGAAGCTATGCATGTACCTTGAGTTACACTGAGAAGTGTGTTAGCTAAACAAGTAATGGAGTAATAGTCTTCCGTGGCAAGCTGTCATCCATATCTGCCTTTCCCGTATCATATAATTAAATGAAAACTTACAATAAATATTTCCATTCTGGGTAGCTGCCATGAGTTGGAAACGGTTTTGTAAAAGGAGCATTTTAGTTAATTAACCTTCTGTAAGTGAATCTGCTATCTCATGACTCTTGAATAATAAAATTTATGCGTAATGGAACACCCGAAATAATTATTCTAATAATTGTTTCTTTCAACAGATATATTAAATACGTGGCAATTAAGGGAAAATTTTAGATAGATCATTATATTAAAATTAATCTGTAATCCTGGGGTGAAGTTGTTATTAATCTTTCACTACATGAGTATGAGGGCACAAATATGTCCTTTAATTTAATGATGAGAATGAAATTCACTGGAAAGCTTTCCAAAGGAGTTTTAGATTGATTTGGGGCTGACTGTGCTTGGGTAGCCAAAGGTGAATGACATGGGATATGGATGTTCATGCCACACAGGGGACACAAAAGTGCATCTACCATAGCAGTGAAAGTCTATTTGGTATTCAAAGAAATGAAGTAAATAATAGAAACTTAAATCTCTCAATTAATTGAGGTAATACTATTTCTGAAATGGCCTTGGCTAAGACTAGAAAAGATGGCCCACAGTGACTCCTGATGCTGTAAGGGAATGGGAATTTTTCTTACTTTGTGGAGTCATTTTATGAACCCTCAGCCTCACTGAGTAGAGAAATAATTAAAGCATAGAGCTAATCCACTAACCCAAGCTGAGGTTTCACACCGGAAAATTTGGTGTCAGGTCAAAATCCACTGTATTCCTTCTTAAAACTGTGATGTAATTTGTTTTCACAAAGAGAAATAGATTTGTTATAGAAAGATAATGAAATGGCAGGAAAGAATAACATAAGGTTGCARTTAAATAGGGAATGTTACACAATGTGCCACCTAGGAAGAGGCTATGTAGCTTCCTCATCCTGCTCCACTGATTCCATTACAGGTGCTTGCATTGTGCACATTATTCACTAAGTATTCCTCCATAGTTTCTCAGCTGAGTCTCAATAGTATAACTGTATCTCCAGAGCTTAAAGTTGCCATAAGTCAGTGTTTCAAGCAGAGTTATTTTATTATCCCTTGTGTTAACATGCAAACTACGTAGCTGGTCCACAGAAGGACTGGTAAGCTAGAAACCCACACATGAACATATCTATTAAGTGATTACTAAGAAAATGGAGCCATAAATTCTTTTAAATATTTGAGCACCTGAAATACACACTGAAGATAATATAATCTATTTTGTATTTRTTGTTTACTTTTTGAGGAACTGTACCATCCACTTACAGGTTAGAACCAGAAATACAGAGCCAAGCATTCACCTGGTGTGCACTTACTGCTTTTGTGCTAAAAGCCCACCTGGCAGCAGTCTGAGTCTTCCTAGTGAAGCTAGAAGCCATAGGGTAGCTGCTGAGAAAGATCTGTCATATTTGCAACTCTCCATTGCCAAAAGCTAATGGTGTTACCACAAGGAAATCCTACTATACCCCATGGCACCTTAGCTTCTGGAAACAGCCATACCAAGGGGCTGTGCCTAAGGTAGAAAATGCCAGTATGACACGTTTGGTTTTATTTCCCATTTACCATTATTTTGCTGTCTATCACTGTAAAAGATTGTGCACTTTAGATCTGTAAGTAATTTAATACCCTTACTCAGTTAAGAGAAAAAATGTCATTGCTGTTTCTGCAGGATGTATTCTGCAAGAAGAAATAAACGCTACTGTAGCATTCATTATGCTAAGGGGGGAGCAAAAATAGAGTATATCTATTAGGTTATTTGGCAGGACCATTTTAAAATTAATTTAATATTCCAGCTCATGCAGTGAAACTCGACTCCTTCCTTTGGGAGACTTACTCTGCCTAAGAGGTCTGAACATTAGAAATCTGTTTCTGATATGAATACTTAAATATTCTTTATCTCATTTAATCCTTTTACTCCTAGACACATTCTTCTTTGTACCACACTGATAATTTCCCTCTTTCATAGCATGTTTATCATAATTTTTATAAATAGTCATTATGCTTGCTTTTAATTATTCATTTAATGTAACATTCTTAGTTGTTTTAGTATTTCCTCATATCTAGATTTCAGATTAGTAATAATTTCAGCTGTGTGTTGCTGAATTCCTTCTATTAAAACAAATGTCATGATCTTTGCTATTCCCAACCTCCTCTCATTTTTCTATCTGCAGCTGCAAAAGATCCATAATAACAAAAGACAAGGGCCTTCTTACTGAGATTGGTTTCAGTATGAATTCAGAGTCAATCTGTGTCTCATATATTCTTGCCTGCTTCTGTCTAATTTGCTGTCTGCTTTGTCTGAGGACTCTTGCTGCTTTACCTGTTTAACTCTTGCTACGTGTTTTTTTTTTCACTTTGAGTGTTAGGGCCTCAAATTATTTTCCTTGTAGTTGTGCTTATAAGTATTTCCCTACTGTATCGTATTTTAAGAGTCCATATGAAGTAGTAGTCTGTGGCTTGGGAAATGTGGATTCTATTTGTAGCGCTACCATTGGCCTGCTGTGTGATCTGAGACCTGTGATCTTATTTTTCTCTGTAAAATGAGAGTATGGACCACTCTATGGAGTCATAGAGGAAGTCCTCTGGGGAAGTTATAGTGGTAGGACACAAAAAGGAAAACAAAGAGATAAAAGAATCAGAGTTCTAATACAAAATCCAAGAGGCAAAAACTGGGAAAAAAATCAGACCTTCTCTTTCAAGAGGCTAAAAGAGAAAAATTTTAAAAGTCACAAACTCATATTTTTCATGTAGATTATTTTTAAAGATTGTCCAGTCCCTAATTTCTTGAAATAGTGGTATATGTCAGAATATTGCTTTGAGTCAGGGATGCAGAAGCATTATTGATACTAAATATAATATCTGGTCTGCAAGAGACTCTATAACATAGGTTTCCTAGAGGGTCACTTTCTATACCTGTGCACAGTGTAAACAGCTGTGACCTTTATGTTGCAACCAATCTCAAACTAGCTGGGAGAGCTGGAGATGCAGACTCATGGTAGGCAGGAGAGCATCACAGAGGTGCCGTCGTGCACCTGTGGCCAGCTGGCTGTGGTACTGAGGCACGCAGTGRGTTATTTACCACTCCTTTCACTGCTGCTTACATGCAGATTCCCAGAGGTAGGCAATGCTCTTTGACATCAAGTTTTTTATTAAAGGTGTGAAATGTTTTGCATTACTGTAAGACCTGATTTGAACTAATGAAACATTTTTGATCTTTCTAGCTTTTCTGTTCAGTTACTTTTCTAGTATTCAGTTGCTTTCATGAGCAAAGAGAAGATGATTCCTTTAGCTAATCACATCTCCATTAATTATTTCTTCCAGGTTTGTAGTAAGACTGTGCATACTACTGAATAGAGTACACCATTTATTTTGTATGTAACTCCATGGTTCAGGCCTTTTTACAGAAATATATTTGTTACATTCTTTATTAGTTAATATTCTACTAGTGTAATTATAGGTTACATGTTATCTGTTTACCAAATAAAAAGACACCTGGCAGAATATTTCCATTTCAGTAGAAATTTTGAACCTGAGAATTTTTTTTTAGGTMTTCAGTTTTTTAAGTGATGGTGTAAAAGCAAAACTGGCCACTTTTGCAGGAAACRAAACGGGAGACTGATTTCAGTGGTCAGTTGTTGTTTTGTTGCTCTTTCTTTCATAAACAGCTTCTAGAAAATCTTGTGTCTTAGTGCTGTTTTGTCAGCTTCAAGCCATGGGGAGGGCAGACTTGGTTCCTCCTCAGTCAGGCAAGGTGCTGGGCACTTTCTAGTCCCCCTTATGTTAGGGGCTAAAAGGGTCTATGTGTCAGAATGCTTTTTGTAGTCATGTAGCTTGACAGTAACTGTTATTTCAGAAGTACAAATCTATATTATTAGGAATATTTCAATCAGCTTCAAACTAATAGAAAAACACATATTCTATGATTAATTCTATGTAGATGTTTAAATACATATAGAATTGTAATTTAAATGTAGGTAACTGAGTAAAATAGATTAGATCTAAAGCTAAAGAGGGAGTACAGACAATAGTAGGTGGCAAAAACAGAAAATATGGAGTTTATTTTTCCTTCCTTCAGAGCAATTATCAAATGCCTACTCTAACTTCTTGGAGGCTGTTTCCGAATACAAGCACCCTGAGTATTGTCAAGTTACAGCASTATTACCCTAATACCCCCTCACTTATGATAGGTAGGAAAGTCCAGCGTAGAAACAGTCACACCCACTTTGTATCACTGAGAAACATCCCAGCATGAATCCTTCTTTTTTGATTATTATTGTTTCTATTTTCCTTCCTTAACCTATCCACTTAGAAGTCAGAAAACAAATGGATGCTGATATCATCTGAAGCAGAAGCAGGCATAACCACTGAGAATAAAACTTACTGTCTCTCTAAGCCTTCGAAGCTAGGGAGCATATTTGCATTCTCCGGGTAAAGGGCTACGATGTGCAGCCTCACAAACTGCGTACCGAGGCCTGGTTATTCACATAAACAAGATGGAAACCAGGTAAATGAGTACACCCTTTCTGGTACAATTCTCTCTAAATTCTTTAGCAAATATTTACTAATTTAACTCTCAATGGGAAAATTAAGGTAGCAATCTTAATTGTTTGTGTGCTTTGGCACAGAGGCTCAAAGAAAAAAGGTCAGTTTAGAGCAAGTGATTGTCTTAAGTATGAGCTTTGAGTGTTTAAGTTACCAGTTAATTTACACAGGTCAAGGCTTGTTCTTACTGAGTTCTGTGTCCTCTGGGAAGGTCTTGGCATCCCACTGCTTCCAAGGTCATGTCAGGACACCTAGCCTCTCATCTGGCTGGGTTTTGCTTTGGATTTTCTTTCCTGCTGAGCAATAACTGATTTAAAATTTGCTTTTGGTCACATACAGGTTTATCACTGCTAAAGAACAGCATTTTCAATCTGAATTAATCACAGTGAAGTATGAAACAAATATTAATTCTTTACAACACATCTCTGAAACAATGAGTTATTATTTCTGCAGTACAGATAAAAACTTAAAGCAGAGACAGAAAATTGCTATTTTTTGCCTGTGCTTATGCAACTTGAGAAACTTTAGAGCACCTCCTGCTCCTCTTTCTACAGTTGTAAGTGTTCAGAAGTTTTGAAAAGAAGGTCCTTTGTGTTCTGAGTTGAGCAATTATATGAAAAATTTGGGATAAAACATAGCTTCCTGGCTAGTGCATTAGTCACAAGACTGTCCTTTCTTAAGATGTAAAACTGCAAAGGATCTCAAGTTAACTATTTCCAACTCTATTTGCGGTTGCAACCTCCAGTACAATATTTTTCTTTGCATAAGAAAATTTGGGATTTGTTATATTTTAATTGCTTAATTTTATATTATTTGGTGTGATTGCTTTTAAACTTGGTTGGTCTTCTAGAAATTTTAATTTCCTAAATTGCAGGTTTATGAGCCCAATTATAAAACCTGTATTTGGGGGTTTCAGAATTTCAGCTCAAACATCTGTTTTGTACAGTCATTCCATGAGTTAATAGAAGTAAAATGCTCCAGTTCTGGCTGTTTACAGATCACCAGAGATAAGACTCCTGGGTTGCATATATTCTTTCTAAGCTAGGCCAAGATTTTTGGATTCTGTTTTTGGTTTTGTTTTTGTTTTTTTCTGGTAAAGAAAATGCCATAGGCTAAAAACAAGAGTGTTAAAATTCTCAAGCTGTTAGAGAATTTTAGTCTAAGTCTCTCTCAAACCATACATTTAGGAGTATTTTGGCACTTCTGTTGTTTTCGATTCCATGTTAACCACTCAATACTATCAGGAGTCTGGACCACTCTGTGCATTYATTTGTTCCCTGTTTTATTGCCTTTTTGAAGTGAATTCATTGCAAAAGCTCCATTTTATCCATCCCAAACACAGAATTCTGAGATGTTCATCCTGTGAGCTAGTTGGGAAAAACTGATAGAATAAGACATTTGTCTGTCATAATGAGAATCTGGGCTCTATTCCCAACTGTACTAGAACTGACCTTGTCCAAATACCCTGCCCCAAACACTCATTATCTCCTAAATGAAGGGGCTGTGACYTGTCTACCATTTCAAATGAAGTCAGGAGATTTTGCTCAATGACGAAAACAGAACCTATTTAACGTTAAACATTGGAAGAGATGACAGAGGGCAAACAAACACATACTTCAACCAAGCAGTAAGGATGCTTCACTATATGTCAATACAAAAAAAAGCAGAAATCACAAGACGCGTGTAAAAATTCTCTTTGCCTCTTTTCCCTTATCCTTGGGAATATATGTTAATATTGTTCCTAATTCATTAGGCACTTAAGCACATCATCGAAACATTCTCTAAAAGTAAGTAAATTCTGAAACATTTCACCAAAGCCTGGCTATAAATTTGGTAAATTCAGCTTTGGCTGGGTTTTTTTTGTGCCACTTTTGAACACAGCAATCTTTTTGTCCAAGCCAGGGTGATTTCTGAAATGATAGATGGAGTTTCACTGTGTGACAGTGAGCACCCCATCAGGATGTAGCTGTGCTTCAGGTTCTTACAAATGTCTTTTCAATAACAGATCTGAAAGAACAAAGGTGGTAAGCATCAGTGTCATCCTTTTAAAGACAGACTAAACTGATGTATGAAGGAGTTCTAGTTCTCTGTTCTACGGAATAAGGTAGAAACAGGCAGAATAGCCTTTTTAATCAGCAATGCTGTTGGCAATAAACCAGTAGTGTGTCATTTTCCTTTATAATAAAACTGATTTACTGAAAGAATTTTATAGTTAAATTTCCAAGTGGAAATAGCAAATGTCTGCCTTATGATGCCATCTTCTATCATAGGCAGAATAACTGCATTGGGATGCTCGTTTGTATCTTAAACTTTTAAGAACAGTTAGGCAATAAAACAAAAGCCCAAGGGAAATTGCTGAACTACCCCATTCTAGAATACATATACATTCATTAAATGTGAGTTAGGTTAAAAGAAATCCGTTGGGGCACAATAGGAAGATATGGTCTTTACTTTCTCAGTAATTCTGTACAAATGGCTAGTTGAGGATCATGACATCTTATTTATGTGGTGTTCATTCTGTCTTACAATAACATACAAATGCTGTTTATGGTGCAAAGTGTTAGGATTACACAATGTAACTGATCATGGGTGTTCAGCAGTGTTGTGTTTAATCTTTGATCAAGCATCGTGTGTGATCATAGATGACTCACTGAATCTCTCTCTTGCTCAAGTTTCCCCAGTTGCTGATTTTTATCAGAAGGAAATTATTTACTGTGTACCAACTGTTAAAGCAGGTACGTATTTATTGGACAGGGGGAGTTAGAAAGCTATAGCTCAACAATCTTTGCTCTTAACACCATCTGGAACTGCATGTGTTCTTCATCACATGGTGCAAGAGAAAAGCTATGCATCCCTTCTTTGTCAACAACCTGGTTGTATCCACTCCTTTTCAGTGGAGATATCTTTAATAAAGAGCAAAGAAGGCACAAGAAAACAGTAACGATAGGATAATGGAAGGCATAGAAAGCTTTTTGGCGCTGACAGAGGGGAGTGGCAATTATCTATATGACTTCTTCTGTTACACTCTATTTCTTGTTACCAACACCAGTCTGGAGCTTTTCAACCAGATCCCACTCAAAGAGACTTGGTTTTGTAGTATGAAATGCTATGGTATCTGTCTAAGCATGAAGCACAGGGAAACTGTGACTCTGAAAGGGTCTATGAATTCAAAAGGAACAAACAACTGTCTGAGCTCTCCCGTATGCTCTAGTGGCAAAAAGACCTAATACAACACAGAGGCAGAGAAAATAAAAGGAGGGAAGTGATCTTACTTCTGTATATGGCTTTGGTGATAGAAAACTTCATCTGGTTCTCGTTTCGAAATTTTAATATGTGTTTTTTAAAAACTGAAGTGAATACAGTAATAAATCTGGTGTGCTCTTAGGATCATAAACAGTGTTTCACAGTGGGCAATTTGGAGCTTTGTCTGCTTAGTTTATCAAAAGAAAGATTGAAATTTGTCTAAGTTACTCTGAGCGAGAACTTGTGCAGAAATAAAATAACAGGTGCAAAGGATGTGGCTCAAAGCCGTGTCAGAGCAAATAGCTAGAAGTTAAAGAGATTAAGCAGGACATAAACGTACATTTCAGCTAGGGAGGATGATTTTAATAGTGGAAAATAATAATAATAATAGTAATAAATGATCCTTTTTGATCTTATGATGTATATAAACCCAAAAGGAAATGATAAACTAAGGAGTAAGAAAGCACACTTACAAACTTATAGCCAGTTTATACTACTTATGTGTATGTATATTTTTATTTATGCTTACCAGCTTGGCTGTTTTTTCTTGTTAGCCAAATATGAGCTCTTCAAAGTCCAGTGGCTGAGTAGGAATAGTAAAATGAAGGGTATTCTCTTGCAGCTAGTGTCAATGCCTGTTTCTTCTACTCTGCTCTTCATTGTCTTTTTTTACTACTTCATTTAGCAAAGAAATCATTGCCTTGGGCTCCTTTCTGCAAGATGCTATACTCCTTCTTTCCATTAACTTTAGAGAGGACTGAGGTTATGAAATATCTTGCAACATCCATCCCTAATTAATCATTTTGAAAACCATCATAAAAAAGGTTATGGTGTCATAATATCACATGTCTACATGAAGAATATAATTAAATATTGAACTACTAGGTCATAAAAAGTATAATGTGGAAACAAATTATGTGGAATGCAGGAAACCATGAATAATGGGCTTGCCTTTAGTACAGTGACTGTGAAGTGTCTGTACTGCTGTGAAGCTGGGGAATTGTTTTAATACTTTCTGTCTTAATTAGATATTTCTGGTATATTGATTGTACAGTGTTTTCATGGGATCATAGAAATGTATGTAATTTTAGATCTGGAATTTATTTTAGTATAGCATATCCTAGAACCAGAAGAATGTTTAAAAGACAGTAAAAACCTGAGAGGTTACTTATCCAATGACGTTCTATGTGGCCTGTGACACAGATATTTTCATTTTTAATGCACACCATCTTGGAGTTATCCAAAAATACGGTGTACAGTGAAAGTTTTTCAATGGCCTAATTGATGCCCAACAAGGAAATGATTTTCTACACCTTCAATAATATTAAATTGAAGGCCCTTATTAAAGGGAAAAGTTGAAATAGGAGTTAGTCCAAACTAGACCACTGGGACTGTGTTCATTATGGCTGCCAAATGACAGACTAATCCTGCTTACTTTGGGTGGGTTATAAAAACCTTTTTTAGGAGGGGTAGAGGAAAAATATGTGATAATTATGGATCTTTAACTATGATGGAGAGACCTTTGTCTGTATGTGATTAGCTAATGAAATGTCAGAGAAAACTAAATCTACAAGAATCAGTTTAAGTCAAAGTTAAAAAGTTATCATACTGAAGGATATTCCCACTCAGGAAAGCTCTAGGAAAGCATCTGTAAAGGTGGAAACATTCAGTATTGCACCGAAGTTTTCCTTGACTCCAGCAAACGTACTGGCATTTTTGACATTTATGGTGATTCTGCTTTATAAATAAGACTGGTTCTTGGTATTTTAAATGTACTTTCTCCTTCCAGTTGCTTTCCTCTGTTTCAAATAATTGATGAAACAACCTTTGCAATTGTTCTTGCACACATTGATTGGTGTCTAGTTAGAAAAAATCCCCAATGTTTTAAGTTAGTGTAACTGAAATGTAATACATGTTACTGAGATGCCACAGCAGTATTTTGAAATCTTCTAGCTTTTGTATGAGTTAAACAATGTGATAGAGAGTAAGCTCTTTGATTATGCATTCCTGAATGTTTTGCTTTTAATGAAGTTAATGCTGATTTTACTTTACAGTGTAAAAGGAGGCAGGGTCCATTTACTTTAACCTCAGTGTTCAAATTGTGTCATTTGTAAAATTCTCAGCAACAGATGTGCAATAGTACTTAGTATACTAAGTATACTAAGCATAACTRCTCTACTAGTAACTGCTGGCACTGTTAAAATGTATCTTATCTTTGAACTATATAAAACTGAGCTATAGTTAATTTGCAGTAAAGAATGATCTCAGACTTCTTACTGTGTGACTGAGACATATGCTTCAAGTATATCTTGTTTATAAATATGCTGTGATAATGTGCCRTCTACTTGCAAATGGGGATTACTGCTTACACTTGGAGCTATGATATTCACTGCAGCCTGAAGAGAAGAAGTTACAGAATATAAGCTTTTAAAAAATTGTTTGATATTATGTCCAAAAGCGATTTGGGATGTTTGTCGACCGAAGAGGAAAGGCCTACACAAGGGTGGAATTACAAAAGGTTTATTTCATGATCATGAGATGCTCCCTCTGGCACCATAAGGGAAGGAAGGTATCCATAGGGACTTTCTAGGAGTTTATATACAGCTTGAAATAAAATGCTAAGCATAATTATCCAATAGTACACAGACATGCTTTAGTCCTCTCCAATCACGTTCCGTTCCTTTGAAGTATTCTTAGGCACCCTGTGTTGTGCTGGCTGTGCAGTCTCATTGATAACACGTGACCTTCTGAGGTCCAGATGTTCCCCTTCACTTGCCAAACATGATAACTGTTTATTCATCTTCTCCTTAGGGCACCCTGCTTATATCCCTTCTCAGGTTTGTTATCTGGCAGTCTAGGCTCAGCAGTTAACCCTTTTGTCACATCACACATTATCTGAAAAAGTCCACAATGTTTCAGATAAATAGGTTTTTACGGATTTGTAGAGGTCTGTAAACTAATTCTAAAGGGTCACAGGTAGTATTTAAGAAAAATAAGTATCTATATACCATACAGTACTATACAGCACATGTGGGAAATTTCTGAGAAATATTTTACATTTTTCGTGGATGGATAAAAGGTACCATTTTACAAACAACAAAAAAAGAGGGAAATCCTCTTTTTGAAGGCATTACTAGAAAAAGGAAGTGGCTTGCAGAAAGACCTTGCAGGGCACATTGTTCTGCTACCAGAAGGCACTTAACAGTAATTTGTTCCAGCTGTGTGGTGTAGTATTCACAGCCTCTAAACTGCCTGTATGCACAGAGATGTCAGKGTGGTCACTGGTCAGCCCAATGAATCTCAGGTACACAGATCTGCTTTATCTCAGTGAGAATTTCACAGACAAGTTTGAAGGTTTTATTTGCTAAGTTTCTTTATTACGGAAACAAACTAATGGCACTGCCATGCCATTAGAAGATGAAGAGGGAGCTTTTGTAGGTTGCAGTTGGAATTTTTCATCCCATCTCAGCAATTTGTATTACTTGAAAGTTTCTGTTGTAATAGACCTTACTAAAACAGATGTGGAAATACAGACCWATTGACATTCTTTCTAACTGTCAAATATTAAGCTAATGCCCAAATATTGCTTTATGTGAAAACTGTGCAACAAGTATGATTCTGTCTTAGTCTGGATAGACTGACCTGTGTGACCTGGATATATGAAGGGCACAACTAGAAACAGTTTGATTATCAGGAGCAAGGAACAGTTGTACTGCTTTAACTAACATCAGAACACAGTCATAGCAAATCATTAAATACACTTTTTTCTTGGAYATGCTTACATGGGAATGCCTTTTTWAAAAAAAATCTATTTTTAGGAGTTCTTTTTTGAAAGTAATTTCAAAAAATATCAAGATATAAATATAATGCTATCCATTTGTCAGTCTTTCAGTCCTCRTCTTAGATCTTCTGAAATTACTGGACAATTTATACCAAATTTAACAGTGGTGGTTTCTTTTTATGAGACGTCATTTTGTTAGAATTTTATTCGAATAGGTGGCTGGATAGTGGAAGCCAGTAAGTGCATTCAAGGTAGGAAGAACTACTACAGCATGAGTTGCTAACCTGGGCTTTATAACAAAGCCTCTATGTGGGGAGAGATTTATGAATTTTCCTACTACAAGGAAAGTTTCAGCTGGATCTCACACCTTTCCAAACAGCAAAGAATGCAACTGTGAAAGAGAAATACATCAGAACTCTGCAATTCTAGGTTCAGCTGCTCAGGTAATTACTTGCCMTTAAATATAACCTTACATTTTCTTTTTGATATACTGTCATTCTTCTCATTCTGTTTAGATTGGATGAAGTACTRTGAAAAGGGAAGCAGCTTCACTATTTCCAGTAGAACAAGTGGGAAAGTTAAGTCCCCAGAATGAGTTTGGCCAGCATTKATGTTGTGCTCAGTAGGGAAGTGGCTGAAATACACAGTTTTAACAAAAATTGGTTATAATACAGCATGTGAATTTCACAGAACTCAAGGTTTCATATGAAAATGGAGGACAAAAACTTTAACATTTGGAGTAAGCTAAAGATTTTTCCTAATAAGCTAGTGATTTCTTTTCCTGTTCCCTTGTGTTGTCCATCAGTACAGAATACAATAGTTCTATTTTATTAAACTTTTCTCTTTCAATCCCCTCAGGGGTTTTTTTGATTCTTCAGTGAATCCAGGTTGAAATTTTGGCAGCTAATTGATGACTACAGGGCTTTGTTGTTAGCAAATAGATTCCACTGTTTGGTATATAACAAACCACATTTTGTGCCTCATTTTATTTTGATTGTTTCTTTTCTACTGTCATTTTTTGAGATTGCCTTGCTTTATTTAGCTGTTCTTTAAAAAAATCTTAGTATAAATCTGGTACAGATATAAACACGGCTCACACAAACTTTTCCTTTYATTTCTGCCATAATTTTTACTCCTTTTCAATGATTTACATGCTCTCTTGAGATTAGAAGATGCTGGCTTTATTCTGTAAAAAAGTCTTCAAGTTTTCAATAGCTTTTTTGGTTTGCATTGGAATAAAAACTGCACTATGAGTAGTCATTTATTCGAAAACARCTCTGACGCATGTACATCTGGTAATATTTGTTTTGCCCTGGAATAAGTGATTATGTAAAATATTTAGCGTGGATTTTAGTGGKGTGTGTATGTGTTTGTGAGAGGGAGAAAAACTCATATTAAAGTTTAATCTCTATTTCAGGCACATTCCTTCATCTCATAGCTTTCTGAATCAGACAGGTGAAGGAGTCGAATCAATATGGTAGATATCCCATGTGAATGTTAGGAATACAAAGCGAAAGAATATCATCATGACCTGTAGCATATCTCTGTGACAGTGCTACTCTCTCTGTCCCCCTCCTTTCCTCTCCCTGTGCCTCTCTCTAGGTTTCCTTCAGCAATATTTTGTTTATTCATTGAATGAATATGCCTACAAATAACTGTGCACTCAGAGGAGAGCAGGAAGACAGATAGGCTTCTCTTCTTCCAGCTGTGGAACTATGTTGAGCTTCAATGAACTTGCTATTCAAGCCCTGTGGGAGCCCTTTTTGCAAAACCAGCCCAGTGCTAAGAACAGTGGTTTTTTTCTGCTGTTATCTGAGCAATTCCAAAAAATAAGTATTGTACAGAATCTAAAAAATACTGCAAGAARTATAGTCCAGAGTTTGAAGCATACGGCACACTGAAACCTTATTTCCTCAGAATCATATTCATAGGCATGCTGGTCCCTTCTTTTATCATGATCTGGCCAATATTAGAGTAATTTCTCAATACAAATGTGTGAAAAGCATTTATATTTGTTATTTAGCATTTCCAGTGGTAAATACTGGAAACTAGGTCTGGGAGGGCATGAACCAATGTCAGGGAGAACTGGGGAACACTGAGGATGATGGATGGACTTAGCCACAGTCATTCCCGTTTTTCAAACTTGTTTCCTTTTTGTACCTATTTCACTAACTGTTCTTTCACCTCTTCCCTGCTTCTGCTTCCTAACTAATTTCTTCCTTGCCATCTTTTAATCAGCTTTCCCCGTGCTACTTTTAGATTTCTTCTTGAGGTTTTATTCTTAGAGGACGTGTTTGTCTGTGGCAGACAGAGAGCCCCTGTGCTGTGCAATAGCTTACCTCACTTCTTAGTAACCGGACGGAGAGGGTGGTGTTTCAGCCCACTCTCTGACTGCAAGCAGCTAATATTATGGTACTAACAAATCTAAGAGATGCAGTTGGTAGTACAGTTAGCGACCTGTTGGACAAAGAAATATATRTGTAGTATGGTGCAATGATGTTTTTCATTACCTGTAAGAGAATCTATCTTGGTTGTGATCTCTCTGGTGGAACTTGAGAGTGAGTTGCACCGAACATAGCTTTTCCAGATGAAAGAGCTGTAAGGAGAACTGTGTGGAAAGTCATCTGAATGTTTCTGTGCAATGAGTTGAAGCTGACATTTTTGACTCTGGTCAATTTGAATCTATTAATTGGATAGGGGGAGGACTTAAGACAAGGATACCCTGCTCTCCCASGGAAAACTGAGGCTGTTCATGGACTTTTTTTTTTCTGGGAACATCAGCACAGTCCTGTGATAACAAAACACATGCTAGATTTCATATTTGTGGCTCATACCATGCAGTCTGTGAGCTTGCTGGTTTTGTGGAGATCCCTCAGACTCTCCTCCTGCTTTCCAGTCCCACCCCTAGGGCTCCAGCCGGCTGCAGGGAGGCTGCTGCAGAGCACGGCCCTGCCCTCTGGCCCCCTGCAGCAGAGGGCAATGCGRTGCTGGCAGCTGGGTACTAGGTGTTTCAATCCTAATTTTAAAAACAGTAGAATCTGCAATGAGTCACTCTTGTAGATAGCCTGACTTAGAATCTTACTTTGTTCTGACCTTTCATTTTATTCYTCTTTGCTGACCGTATCTGTTAATCTTCTTGTCTTTTGAATATATATGTTGCTGTCACCTCATTTTGCCAGGTGATACATTATGAAGTTTTATTTTATTGTCCCTTTAACATTGCTGTCTTAACAGCAAACTTCCTTCTGCAAGACTGACCTCTTTCTGTACTATAGTTTTTGTATGCCTGTACTTTATCTCTTCCTTTATATTCTGATGTGAATAGATCCTAAATTTCTTGTAAGATCTGAAGGATGGATCTGTTGCAGGTATCATAAACAGATACCTCTAATAAACTTTGTCTGTTGTTTTGCTAAGAGCATTGATGTCATCTAACGATGCTGATGGGACCAATATTCCAGCATCTACTGTCCACTATTATTTCTTTTCTGTTTGTTGTGATTCATTCTGCACACTTGCAGATTGCTTGCTCAGTCAGGTGAAGCCTCTGTTGTTGATGGTGATTGTCAGGTTTAAAGAAATCTGTTATAATTAGCATGCACATGTGTCAGGAACATTTCATTTATTATTGAGAAAACACCTCATCCTCTGAAAGAATAAAAAGATTCATTAGAAGCACTGTGCTTTGAAGTAATAATGCTCAATGACACATTTTATTACAAATCATAWCATTAAACAAGACATAGTTGAAGATGCATTTTTCTTGTGAAAAATTACAGCACCCCAAACCCTACTTATGCATTTCTTGACCTGATTGTTTGGGTGACCTTGACATGGATGCTCAGAATTTTTCTTCAGCAACATATCTTACAATCAAGAAGCAAAATCAATGAAAATGGCTAAATACTTCGGCATGATTATTTTTTTCTAATCAGGGAATAAAGGAGAATTAAGATTGGTAAGGAAGGCGTACAAGCAGCAAGTGTCCATCTCTGTTGCTCAGCTAGTCAGCCTCCAGTGTGAATGAGACAAAAAATTGATTTGCAGATGCCTGTTATGCAAGTTTAATCGTAAAGCCTTTGATGGTCAGCTTGTTGTGATTTTCAGTAATTTGGGGTTTTTTTTGTTTGTTTGTTTTTGTTTTTGGTTTTTTTTAACTAGATTTTGCAGGTTCTTATCTATGGATTAACCCCCCCCCCCCCAATTTTTAATCAAGTGTTCACAGATCTTCATTTGGAGTTCCCCTCTTTATCAGTAGAATTTGAAGGTGCTTAGCACGATTTGCCATGCTGTTGTTGAGAGATAGGCAGGAAATGGAGCAATTCTTTAGTACTATATTTTTTTCTGTTTGCTTTCAGTTGTTTCCAAACACTGATTCAAGACTTGCAGATGAATTTTTAAGGGCAGCTTCTTATCCCTGTGGATAGTCTCACTAACCTTGTCAGATGACATCAGGTGAAAATTCATTTCAGACGTCTGAAATGTCTGTAGGATCAGGACAACAAATTGCAACTCAGGAATTTATTTGTAAAAATAATTGTTTGATTGCCATGAGAGAGTAAGAAGAGAAATCTTCAGCAAAAGGAGTCATGTCTCATCTATCCTTTCTGTTTAATAATTTTCTGTAATGTCTGTTGAACAGAGGAAATATTCTGCAAACTGTTAATCCCCTTTCCAGTGAGATGCTGACTTCATTTATTCCCCTGAGACAGGAACAAGAGGGAGAACTGGGTTGCTTCACCTTGAGAAAAGGTCAGGTGTCTCTGACGTGAACATTCTAAGAATGGAGTCAAAAGAACCAGAACTCTCCCAAAAGGAAAGAGAAATGGGGAAGTGTGTCCAAAATATACAACCTATATATTTATTTGACAGAGAACCTACCTGCTGCTCTGAAAGCAACTTATTAAACTACTCTATGTCAGAGTAAGAAGTGTCATGATAATGGAACAGTAATTCTTCTCTCAATTTGTGCATTATTTCAGTTTCTGTTTCCAATTCTAGATAATACCTTGCTGTCTTTGACAGAACAGGTGGTGATTTCCTAACACTCAGAAAAATAAAAAGTGGATGATAAGATGTTCAAAACCAGTCCTTTTTTCTATTCGGTTTTGTCATATGAACTCCAGCCTGCTCATGCCTATACTCAAGGTTGGGATGCAATTCACAGTCAGTCTCACTAGTTCTCTTTTCATCTTATTCTTTATAACAAATAATCTTTTGCTAAATTATCCAAGAATACACAGTACATGCCTTTCTCCTCCTGTCTGGCACTCCACACTAAAAAATTTCAGGAAAAGTCTACTCTTGGTGATTCCTACAGACTCCTACAACGACAAGTGTGAAGAAACACATTTTAACAAAGATATTCACGGCAACGCCAACAATTTGTCACTACTGTTCATCTGATTATATTGTTCCATCCTAATGACCCCACAGCATCTCTTAGGCAAATAACTCTAGACACATGACTAGAAGTCAATATAAGAGTTATAAGGGAAGAATATAGACAAGCAAAGAGATGCTCCTTGCCAATGTTGTGTGTAACTGACGGCATGTACTTGTTCTCTTTAAGCTACAATTCTGCCTTTTAGGATTGGTCATCTCCAAATCCTGTTCAAAACAATGTGAGGTTTTTTTGCATTGTACATAATATACTCTGATCATAAGAGGATTTTTTCTATCATGACACTTTCAGTATCACTTTGGTTAGAAAGTAGTATATTTGACTTTACTACTCTGAAGTGGTATTCTGTTATTTAACCCTCAAAATACAATAAACAAACAAAACAACTAAATGACATCATGTTTATTTTTGAATGTAGTTGTGTAAAAGTAGGGCATGATGGAACATTAATGTTAGTGATTGACAGTACAAAGGGTACAAGGATCAGCAGGCTCTGAGTTTTGTCAGTTTTTCCCTTGCTGAAGGTATCACCATCATCAGGTGCATTCAGATGTTCTGGAAATTCCCTTGCTGTCCAGGACTACTTTGGATCAAGGCTGTATGCTAATCATTTTTATTCTTGCACATCTCTTTCRTATATTTCTTCTTGTCTTGCTATTTTACATCAAATTTAGGTGCATTTTGGTGACTGTCCTGGTTTCAGCTGGAATAGAATTAATTTTCTTCCTAGTAGCTGGTATAGTGCTGTGTTTTGGATTTAGTATGAGAATAATGTTGATAACACACTGATGTTTTATTTGTTGCTAAGTAGCGTTTACACAGAGTCAAGGTATTTTCAGCTTCCCATGCTCTGCCAGGTGCACAAGAAGCTGGGAGGGAGCACAGCCAGGACAGCTGAGCCAACTGGCCAAAGGGATATTCCGTAGCGTATGACGTCATGCTCAGTATATAAAGCTAGGGGAAGAAGAAGGAAGGGGGGGACKTTCAGAGTGATGGCGTTTGTCTTCCCAAGTCACTGTTAGGCATGATGGAGCCCTGCTTTCCTGGAGATGGCTGAACACCTGCCTACTGATGGGAAGCAGTGAATGAATTCCTTGCTTTGCTTTGCTTGAGTGCGTGGCTTTTGCTTTCTTATTAACCTGTCTTTATCTCAACCCACGAGTTTTCTCATTGTTACCAGTCTGGTTCTCTCCCCTGTCCCATTCAGGGTGAGTGAGTGAGTGGCTGTGTGGTGCTTAGTTGCTAACTGAGATTAAACCACGACAGTGACTGAGCAAGCCTTTCTCCCTGTGCTGGTTCCATATTTGCAGGTATAATGGAACAGATGGAATAAGCCAAAGGTCGGTGCAGCAGAAAATCACTGTTTCGTGTTATGATAAGGAGTAAAAAGGTTTGTGGTTTATGGTTGCCTTTTTTTTTGTATTTCATAGTAGCAAGGTTGTAGAAAACATTCTGTAAGCTGCACAAGCTCTTGATTCAGAGAACATGGAAATTGAGAGGAATTTTYCCACTGATATAAATAACTTTGTATGAAGGCTCACATTTAAGTTAGTCAAGATCTAAATGTTGTACAAACATTTAATCTGTCTTATTTAATTGAACATCTTTGTATTCCTAATTGTTCTTTTTAAGTCCACTGTCTTTCATGGTAAGGAACTGTTATGCACATACACACTGTTCCAGGAAATCTTTCTATTACACTCAACTACTTTGTAGAGTTGTATCAAGTAATGCATTAGCCATGGATAGAACATTGTGCTCCTTTTAATTCAGTCACCAGCAAAATTTCTAGTGGGGGTCTAATTTTTTTTGCCTGAGCATATGTTTTGTTTATAATGTTCCTGTCCAAGTATGCATTAAGTTTATAATATTCATCCAGGTCTGAATGAACAGCTCAGCACAACTCAGTTACTGTGGCTTGCGTATAAAGTTAATTACAAAAGTTTTCATCAGGTTCCATCAAGTCAATTAGTAGCAGAGTTTAAACTATCAATTAAAATTATTTCTATGTGTCTACACAAGAAGGGGATGAGGAGTTCCATCAATGTCTAAAACATAGTACACTTATTAGTATTCCAATATATGATTAATTAATAACTGATTAGAGATCTACTAATCCTTAGAACTGACAGCAGCTAGTCAGCATATTTCTTGCATTCTGACATTTTCACTGGCTCTTACAAAACGTACTTATCATAAAAATAGCAATTGTGTACTGCTGCAGATATGAGCATCAAGGGAAGTACTAGTGCAACATATTTATTACATTTCTGTAACAATGAGCCAAATGACTGACTTGATTAATCAGTTCATTTGGTTTCCTGAATTTAAGTGTCTTCTGGTCKTGTTTTTGGAACAAAGAACAAGAAATAATGACAATTTTTTTGCTACATGTTGCATTAGTTTGTTTTACAGCAGACTGAAACAATCCCAAATTTATGTTGTATTCCATGCTTAAAAGAAATTGTGAAATCAACTGGCTCTGTGAAGTACTTTGCCATTTATAACTAAAGATGGTATATCASGTTCAGGCATCATCACAAGTTAAGAGTAGCAGGCTTTTTCCAACTTTCTACTTTTACCGAACTTGCCAACTTGTAAAGATTTAGTTGCTTTCCCCAGTTGAAAAACAGTTCTTTAAAATCTCTTATGTTCTTTGCCATTCAGGACTCATAACAAGACACCAGCAAGTCTGGAACAAGACTCTGCTGCTTCTCCAAAACATTTGGCCTGAGTTTCTGTTCTGCACTTTGAAATCATTTATGTCAGAAATGCTATGAAGTCAGAATGATAGCAGTAGCAATAAATTTTGTTGCAGTGAAAAACTGCTCTACTCATGTTTTAAATAAGGGCTGAAGCTGTTTATTGATTTATTAGCAACACGTAATTAATGAACAATCAGTGAACTATATCTTCAGAATCAGTATCATTAATGCAATAGATGATAAACTACAATACTAAATACTAACAAAGTATTAAAATACAGGTACAATTTTCTAAACACTCTTCTAGACACTTCTTCTATAATGAATGCTGGAAAGTCCTAATCCCTGCCACAGTTCACCATGATGTGAACCTAGACCCACTGGAGTGCAGGTTCCCCTATTTACCCACATCTCCTGTTGGAGATGTGGGTGCTCCAGCTTTATGTGAACCTGTGCCACTTCCTACATTCCCCTAACACACACACACTGGTGAAAGGGCACACCGCAGATACACATACGCACACCTGAGGTGTGGGTCTCTACTAGTTGCACCCTGTATTGTCTGTCCATTACCTGAGTGCAGGCTGCTCACAGCATCTAATGGGAATGATTGAATTCTGTCAGGCCTACATGGAGAATGCAATGCAGGTGTGATGACTTCTAACACAAAACCAAGTTTTGACTACTGCTTTGTTCACATGTGTCTCCTCACTGTTAGAAATATTCATGCTTCTTTTGTAATTCTTTTCAGTCTGACTCCTTTTCTTAAAAGTATCCTGGTAATCCCGTGACTTCTGTTTAATCTGGCTGATGTTTGTTTTAAGCAAACTGTAATTGTGAATTTCCTCATTAGTAATATGAGTTTTGGGGCAAACCTCATCTGAGAACAGACACATTTGGGTATTATAGTCACACACACTCTTTACACTCACACTCTTACCTTGCCAGCCGCTGTTATCCAGGCCATGTTACTAAGAATACTAAGAGRGGGCTGTACAGATTCACCCACAACTTGCTTTGGTATATATTGCAGGGACCAARTGTGTTGGTAGCTGTAGTCATAGAAGAAATCACTGCTTAATTATTTTTATCAGAGTCCAATTATAGGACCAAGGACACTATATTTAGTTAAGARTACGGCAATATACCTGTTCGTCCCTAACTTTTTAACAACTCCAGTTGCAGAATCTTGAGCCATTCCCACTGGCACATTCAGGTTCCCTTCTGGGCTTATTACCCTTCTTTGTTTTACACTTCCTTTTGCTAATTGTATCAAGTAGTATTTCTGTTCTTGCAAAACCAGGAATTGGGTCATTGTACTACACGGAGGTGTCATCTCTAACAGTGTAATATACTTAGCACCATGCTGAGTTGCTAATCCTAATGCTTCCGTGTAGTCAGTGGTAACAGTGTCACATAACAAATCATTAACATGAAACATTCTTTGAATTTTTCATCCAGGTTTCAGCATGACCTGTCAATCACAGATGTTTTAAAAGTAGATGCACATTTTCCAGTCCAGTTATTTTCTCAACATCCTCATCAGGTATGAACGCTTTTTTCTTCAAGTGATACTCCATGTTTGCATTTATCTTGTTAGAAGCATTCATATCAATTTCTAGCCTTTGTAGTGCCTATGGGCACATATTTGTATTTTACTTCCTTCCTGTGAAGTATGCATGGTATAAAATGTCAGGGTGCAGATCCAAAGCCTCCAGCTCCTTTCAGTCTTCTGGATAATTTTGAGTATTTCCTCTTGCACAGGCAATGGCCTACTCTTCTACAGCTTTTGTCCTCTTCTTTCTTACTTAAGGAAGTTTTGCACTCATTTATGTTTCTTTTAGGGGGCAGTTGTTCTTGTTTTTCTTCTTTTTTATTTCTTATTTTCCTTCTGTGTTTTCCCTGGAGCTGGCAAGTTCCAAGTTGTGCTCCTCAATCATCATGAACCACGGGCACTCTACCTATAAAGGATGAAACTCAGTGCATGGTCTAAGACAGCCATGTATTCTGCCAACTTCTTCTGACCAAAGGGACTTATCAAATATAAAATCTTTTCTGTCCCAGGATAATGGGGATGGTGTCTCATACCTCTTTGTTGGGTGATTTTAGAGTGCACCCTGACCTTTGCTGGGAGATAAGAACATTGCAATTGTCTGTGAAGTTGGCACCCAACCTCCTCCATGATAGAATCCACCTGTAGCAATCATGTGAACTATAGATYTATTTGGCCACCTAGGAACCAGCTCATTCACTCTGGAAGATCTTTCTTGTGGAATTTTGATCTAATGACACATCTGTGTCAGTGCTGAACTTCCTTCTTTTATACTTTTCTGTGAATGGACAGAAAAGTCTGAAATTCTGCAGCTCTGTTTAGGRAGGGTGAGAGATGAAACATTGTTAGAAACTGCCCTCCCTTCACCATATATTTGCGGAAGACTGAGAATAACCTGAACATCATATACAATTTTATAAACTCCAAGCATTCCTGGATATTGTCCTAATTGACAGGACTTGTGATATAGGAGTCCATAGAGGGCAAATTTCTTCAGAAATTCAAAGGATACACTTGATCCATTGACTTTATAATCCATGCTGTTAGGAAGAAGCATGTGATTGTTTCTGTAGAGATAAGAGTATGACCTAATCATCCAGATGCCTTATTTCATTAGAAATACTGGAGACTGGGAATYTAGACCTCCTGTTTAGAAATTTCAGTCATTGATTTGAAGTGTAAGCTAGAACCAATTTATAGACATGAAATAGATAGATACGAATATAGATAGATACATAGACAGGTAGACATATACAAACATTTTTTCCATTCATTTTTATCAACCAAAGCTTGTCAAAACCAGTAATTAAGCAATAATCTAAGGGTTTTTTTTGTAAAGGATGCTCTGTGGGGTTTATTTTTTTCCCTTAGGTATGTGCTTTTTAAATTGGTACAAMGCAGAATCCTTGTTTGAATGCTTGCAAGTATGGAACTGCTGGATGTTYGGTTATGGCAGTATTTAATGAGAGCGGAACAATCCTGGTCCATTCTTAGGCTTCTCAATAAGGTTGTTTATGCAATAAAACTTTCTGCACTCTTTTATTTCTGTACATAAAAACTGCCAGACAATATAATATTTGTCTGGAAGACCAGAGCTGTGAATGTGCAGAAAATTTGTATTGCTCTAGGGATATATGCATTTTAGAGCAGGAGTGATAGATTTCTATACCTGTAAGCCCCAAATGAATCTCTACAAAYTCAGTTACATTTCAGGAGAATAATTGAAAGCCCTCAGAAGCTTCCTTTTGACTTYGGTGAGATTTGGTTCATGTTCAAAGAATAAAATGGGCATATATTTCAGTTTTAGTGGAATTTCTGTTTGCATAGAGCAAATTGAGACTCCAGAAATATCTTTAGTAAACATACATGTGACTGCATRTGTTTAATTGCAAAATATTTGTTTACAAATATTTACTTATGGTTGAATTTGCTACGTATTTATGTGCAATAAATCACACAGTGGAATAACATTCATTGCATGGAAAAGCATTTTGAGTTAATGCTTTGGACTGAAAAAAAAMCAGTTCTCCCTCTTTTTCTCAGATATTGAAGAACTTGGTAAGATTGTTGTTCAAAGCAAATTTTAGTAGCAGTTGGCTGATGTTTCATGCTTAAACTTAGTGAAGACACTAAGCTACTTCGAGGAGAAGAGAGTCATGCATATAAGACCATGATTAATCTAACGCATGGCATTCTAAAATTATTCCAGTTATTTATTTAGATAGAACAATGACAGAAAGAAAAACASTTCAATTATTAGTCTAGCACTGTAACTTGTGCCTGAAGGAGTGCTAAGCATTTGAAAGTTAAACTTGAAAGAAACTATATGGACATTAATAGAGAAATCTGCCTGTAAACAATTCTTTAACATTAAGTGAGCCAAAACCAGGCTGACAGGCTGAATAAACAAACGCAAACGGAATGCACATTATTCTATGCCTCATTCATTACACTAGACAGTTCAATTACAATCTGAAAGACTTATAGACCAGTTAACGCACTTGTTGTCCACTGACTTTGTGGATATATGCAAAATGCCTCTTTTCTTGATAAACCTGTGTGGCAGAATCCTGAATATGGTAAGAAGCATTTCAGGTCATTACCAACTCCAGAAGAGTGACACCATGCATATGTCTGGRCTTTCATTTGGTTCTTTGTGTAATTATTCTTTAAGATCTCTTGGATATAAAATGAAATTTCACTTCTTCAGGAAGATTAATGCTTTTACACTGTGGAAATATGATTTTGAAAGCCTATGTGCAAATGGAGAATGGATTCTTTAATAGCAAATATTCTCCTATCCTATCATTACTCCCTGTTTTCAAAATGCTTGTAATTTACTCCTAAGTAAGTTATMATTTGTCTGGGATAGAATAGATGTGTCAGCATTGACTCATGTGAAAATGCACATCTGTTACATTTTGGATGAAATTCACTTTTTGACACTTCTCATGCATTCCTGGTGTGGTGTCTGCAACCTTTCTCATTGCCAAGGCAGGCCTCTGCAGCCGTTCTCTGGGAACCCAGCTGCCTGATGCAGCTTACTGGCTCAGTTAGGTCTCACTCAGGTCGGAGTGTGCGTTTCTTTAGGAGGACTGCATATTCAAAGAAGCAATGTTAAACTCTTCCCATTTCATCTTTGAGCCGTGGCCCTATCCCACTACTTGGCCTGCTCCCCAGAAAGGCCCTAACTCCCTGATCAGAAATGAACTCTTTTTCCCTACCTTCTTCCTTCTCCACCCATGACCACATGGTTCTTTGTGCACTGCGTAAAAAGTAATTGAGTGTTCTGCAGATAATTGCAGTCAGTGAAATTACTCCTTGTCTTTACTGATAAGGGCAGGTTACATCTCAACAACTGTTAAGTTCAATTGCAAAATGTATTTCCTCTGGGCATTGTGGAACAGTTCTGAATTTTGCAAGTTTGTAAAAGAGATATCCAAACTTTATTTTCATTACGTCCTCCGGCCTGAGGGGTAAATACATCCTATCAGAACAGTAGATACAAAATTTAGTAGCAAATATTTGTAGTAGTGCTATAAATATTTATTTTAGTAACATTGTTTTAACTGTTTATTTGGAATATAAGTAGGAAAGGATTGCATGTATATATTAATCGAAATAATACCTTTCATTTGACCAACTCATATAGTTAAAAACAACAAATGACCTTTGGGACAAATGATCCAATTCTTAGTTTACATGATGTTTAATATTACTAATGTGAGTGGAAAGTCAGTGTCAGTACCAGTTCTTTTTGRTTTGTATAGCAAAGGGGAAGACTATTGATGATATACTAAAAAATATCAAAAGCCAGTGATGACAACCTGTCATTGCATTTCATTGCATTTGTTTGAAGATCTSTGATTGCTGTTGTGATTCAGTGACACTGAATAGGCCACTGAGGTCATGCATAAGATGACAGCCAGGATTTGGCTCTAGAAACGGCACTTTATGATCTAGGTTTGCTAAGACTATCTTAAGAGTTCTGTGAAATAGCTACATATGAAGTCCAGTTTTATTGCACTGGTCTTAATCATGSTTCCAGCATTGTGGAGGTAGATACCAGGCTGGTAAGACTGGGTGCAGCTCTGGTTGAAGTCCTGCCATTTTTAATAATTCACARGTTGTTAAATAGGACAAAATAATGCATATGAGCATTTCTTCATTTTTACCCTGAATTCCAGAGAACCTACCTAGAGTGGAAAAATGTAACATTTTAACCTCCATTATTTCCATAATCCATAAAGACATTTGAGTGAGATAATAAACTCAGAAATACTGATTTCACTTTTAAGGTCTCTCCTGACATCAATATTTTGCTAGAGTTTTAATTTTTACTGTTTTATATATGGACAAAATAAAACAGAAAAATAAAAGTTTCTTGGAAGTAGGTTTTGTTTTTTTTTAATATAGACTGGTTTGTTYTCATGGTAGGGTGGTAATCCTATTTCTGATAAGATCTAAAATTCTGAGAAAGCTAAAGTGACTGAAGCCTGAGTGATGCTTTCAAATACAGAAAATTTGAGAGGTGTCTGATAAGGGATTAAAAAAACMCTTCTATGATTAATAAGGGCATTTAGTATAAGGACTCAGTTCTCAAAGTGAATTCATCTGAAAAATGATGAAGAAGATGAAACAGTCTTCTCATAAAATTATACTAGTTTTACAACAAGCCTTGATTCCTTATTCACTAGCAACTGTTCCAGAATTAAATACCTACCTAGCTCTTGGCAAATAGGCATTAGCCTTTGGAATTAATCTTAGATGAATTTTACACTGGAGAGTTGTAACTTTAACTATACTATATGCATTGAACATCTTCTTGGTCGCTGGATTAGAGTCATCAGTTTTCAGTCTGTGAGATAGTTTCTCGTGTGTCTGTTTCTCTTAAGAAARATCTTACTATAGTTATGAAGTTACACAGTTATTCACATGAGGCTTCAATGCCTGAAAAAGAGCAATCTGAGAAAAATATTACAGACCTGTCTACATCAGGCTATGAAGATAAATGGTGAATTGTAATAAAATGTGGGTTTTTTCTTACTTCTTGGTTTTGCAGGAATTTTTCATTGTTTTTCTACTTTAGCTTGTGAAAACCAGACCAGTTTATTTAAATAAAATTTAGCAGTCCTGCATCTGCTAATAATTTTTGTGGGATATTCAAGGACCGTGAGTGGCTGACTGAAATCCTCAGTAAAGTAGTTGCATAATCATTTTATTATATTTAGAATCATGGGTAGCTACTACCATTGTTAGTTTGATTTCAAAGAACAAATCTCCTCCCTTGAGATGGCTAGAAAATTTCATTTTATCTCAGCAGCAAGATTCAGCTTTTCTATCAAAGTGTTATGCTAATTCCAGTAAGTAAAAAAATAATCTGCAAAGCAGCTCCTTAGAACATCTCTTTGAGTTCTTTRCCCTCGTGGACATTAGTTCCCATAGATGACTTTTTAAAAAGGAGAGGAAACCTATTTTTTAAAAAAATATTTTTCAGCACAGATCCTCTAGCTCTATGTCTCTGTGTACATTATAAGCAAACAAAACAAAGTTTTCCTTACCTAGTTTAATTTATGATGACTGTTATCTGCTAGTACTCTAAAGTATGGCTCATCTTAAACTGCTTTCAGGACAGGTGYTCATTTTTCATGATTGATGTTTTGTCTTTTTCAGGAAAATGTGAGAAACAGAGGTTAGCATAAATCCCAGACAGGAAGAGGTTTATATAAATAGAAATAGAAAAACAAGTAACTCTTTCTGGCTTTGCTGTAATGTGTTTCTGTCCTAATTCAGAATTTGAAATAACAAGTATGACAATGTATTCTGCTCTCTTAACTTCATTGTGGGCATGAAAATGTTGACAATAAACAGAAAAAAGCAGTGATCTGTGATTGCATGTTACACCAATATTTCTGGRACACTGAGGAAAGCACTTATTCCATGAGATATAGAGCATATTTACAATAAAACTTTTAAGCCTGTGGAGTCTTTTAGCAGGAGGTTTTCCCCAGCCTGAAGTCAAACATTATCCTGGCCAAGGGCTTTATGATACTTTTGAGTCATCTTTTTTTTTTTTTTTTTTTTTTTTTACCAGAGATGTACTGTGGATACTATGTCGCAAAATACTTACCTTCGATCAGTATAGATTTTTCACATACAGAATTACAGCAGTGGCTATTTCTTTTTCTATTTTAATATATTGATTGTGTTTCTGCTCCGGTCCTGGGCTGAACTCTCATAAACTTGGGTGAGGAATTTGGATACAAGCCAGGATGTGGAAGTTAGTGGCACTGATGAGTTATTTCTTCCTTTCAATACTCTGTAGACAGGTATTCACACTCCTAAATCCTGAGGACAACTGCACATTCAGCACTGCCCATGAAATACTGTTCTCACATTTGAGAGAAATGGAAGGAGTCTAGGAGTGTGTAGTAAAGTCCTCTGACTCATTCTGTAAAGAGGGGTAGCCAGGAAGCAKTGATGGGAAACAAGACCCCTAACTTGTAGTAGAATCCTGGTTGCTCTAATCTCTTCGATAAGCACTTGTGTTTTTTTAGGTAAACTGCAGATGATCAAGGCTCAGGTGCTAGAAACGCACAGATGATACTCATTTCTACCACCTTCACTTTGTGAATGGTTAAGTGCTTGGAACATGTACTCAGAAAGATTTGGTTCTTGGTGAAGAATAGTAGGATGAAATACTGAAAAATCTGAAGCCACAGCATAGTCGTCTTAGTTTGAAGGCAAATATCTAGAAATCAGCCCATATATAAAGAGGACTTAGGGGTGCCTTSCTGATACGAACTCTTACAGAGGCAGAATTGCCTGTGGGGCCATTTGGAGTGGTCATGCTCCTTTGCAGGCTGCTGTTGATCAACAACTGATACCTGCAGCCGTTGACCAGTTCTCTCCTACCTGTTGGCTAAGGTTTGTGGTCTGAGCCTTTGGCTCCTTGTGCTCTGCTGCTTTCCAGTGGTTCYTACCACTGACTTGTATTCTGCTTCTGAAGCTAGGCCCCTAACAGTGAGGGAACTCTGCTTATTTCTGAAAGCACRTTACAACAGTAGTTGTTTCTGTCATCTCTGGCTTCCCACGGAATTTCAAATTAAACTCTCTCACTCCTTATCTTCAAATTAGTACCTGACTTTGGGATCGCAACTGCCAGTGATAATTTCTTTCTGTCTATGTATCCTTGACTATCTTTGCAGCAAGGGTAGAGCTACAGGTGTAAAAAATTGCCACTTTGAGAGGCAGAATTCAAGCAGGAGCTGGCCTGTGACTGTGGAATGAAATACCTCCTGGGAACTGAGATTATAAAAAATCTCATGAACTTCTGTCTCAGATGTAAAGATATTACTTTGATATTGTCTTCTCTAAAGCAAAGAAACAGCAAGTGGTATCTCTGGGGGAAATCTTAACAACCCCACCAAAGAACTCCCTCGCAAAACAGTGTAAAACCCTACCACAACGCTGCAGTATGTAAATTTTCCTTAGGAAAGAGCTTCTGGTCATGTTGCATGGCACACAGGATTGGAATGCACCCTAAATATGTACATTAACAGAAGTTGTATGGAGTAGTATCCTTCCCCCTCCCTCTTCTTTCTTCTGAAATTCTCTTCCTGTCAGCTGATGAATCTGCCATGAAACAAGACCAGACATGATCCTTGTTCTGCTTTTCTTCTGGACTTACTGTTTCCAAGAATTTAATCACTTTTCTTCATTTTTTGTTTTTCTTACCACAGTGTGCACAGAAGTTTTGGAAAGGAGATAGAGAAATCAATACTATAGGCCAAGGCAAGACTGAAATGGAAATGTCTTGCCTTCGAAGGGAGCCTAATTCAAGTTATTTTGCTTTTGATAGTGTGTTTTGAATTTGGATGTGAACCTTTTGGTCGTAGGAACAAATACTTATTTTTGCAAGGTTACTATATTGGCATAGTATGTTTGGCTGGAAGGGGTAGGCAGTACAACTACTACAAATGGTGCTTGGGATTTTACAGTCAGCATCTTTGACAAGGAGTCCTTCCAGAAAGAGTCAGGTTGTTTCTTTTTCTTTTTCTTTTTTTTTTTTTTTTTGTCAAAAGTGCAGTCCTAGTTATACATCTAGCTGTACAATGCAGGGTTTTATGAACCCATTTGCAATATTCCTGTTTGCTGTTAATATTTTCACACTGTTATATTGCCAGCTACCTCATGCATTACTGCTAATTTGGTCAAATAAATGCCCAGATAAAGTCTAAAGGGAGAATGAGAGCATTTCAGTTGTTACATCTGACAGTCAAATCCAAGAATGACTTCCATATTTTAGGTTTGGCTAACCTGTTGGTTGTAGATGTTTTTTATAAGCTTCCTCAAGTTCTCTTTGTTGTGAAAACTGTCCCTTCCTCCACTTTTCCACCATAATTCTTTCCATATGAGGTTTGTATTGCCATGCATGTCCCTTGATCTTCTGTCAAACCTCGTTCAGCCTCATGTGTTTGGCTCATGAAGACTGGGAATACTATACAACATATTTTATATAATATTGATTGTCATTATACTGTCACTGAAGAATATTGGCATCTTTACRGCTCAGAATAAAATACTGGAACAGATGCTATAAGATAAACTTCAGTTCATGGACTCCTATAAAAATTTGAGGGAAAATCCCTTGGCTTGAAGACAAGGACATGCTTAAGAATGGAGCTGTCTGGCTTGATTCACCAAAGCCATCAGTTTAAATTATTAGTGGTGTACTCACTTTGAAAACTGGCATAAACTTTATTCATTGTCTCAATAGGATTGTTATTCAATTTGAAATAACCAGTCAATGAAGTTTAAAATCAATACAAGTAAAAGTAGAAGATATAACTGTACATTTTTGCCATCCTCAACTCACAAATTTATCCTGCTTATATAAGGATAATTCAGTATTTCTATTCATATAGACTTTTTTAGCCTTTTCCATTTTATTAGTAGTTATATTAGGATTATGATGATGTTTCAAATGGGAGATAAGCAGTTATATCCACAGAGCAAAAGAACTTGTGATCAACTAATTTATCACTGAAACTTTTAGGCTATGTAGTGAGTGTACTGAATTTTGGCATAGGTAGGCTATACAAATTAGAAAGGAGGATTGTGCTAGATTTCCGTGGTTTATGGCTGACAAAGTCCAAGCCTAAGTGAGTCTTAAGGTAGACATTTTTTAATTACAGCAGTACTCAGAAGCTAAAAATGGATTTGAGTCTCCATTAAACTAACATGGGACATGTATATCAAAAAAATTCCCTGCATGGAAGAGCTTAGAGTCTAAATAAATCATGCAAACTAAAAGTGAGGCTGTGATACTACTCTATTCTAGAGGTAGGGAAACTGTAGTATGCGGATCTAAACTGATCTGCTCTCAAGTTGAAGTCCGTAGCAGAGCTGAGAATGAGGTTTTGAGCTCTGGTTTGGTGCAGTTACTACACATGACCATGATTTTATGTCATTATTCAAAGAGAGAGAATGTTTTTAGCATTCTGAAAAATTTCATCTGGAAGATACGGGGCAGAGAAACCTTCATCTCATTATTTTAGAAGCCTATAGTGTGTACAAATGTTGTGGGCCATAGAGATAACAGGGAGGAGATTAAAATGCAGTGTTCAGCACATGAAAAAAGGTAACATTCATCAACAGATATGTCATTTGAAACAGTATTTTATTCTGTCTGTGTYGGGAAATTATTAGAGGTGAGTTAATAATTGGGTGAATTGTTAAAAAATTTTACTTTAAATTTTTATCTTTTTTTCATTATTTTTAATGCAAATTCATGAGATTTTTTGTTGTTTTTCCTGTTTCAGCTCATTGTCTGATATTTGGTTAATTATTAAATGAAATTTATTTGATTTAAATTTTGCTTGGGGAAGGATGATGAAGCAATTCTCTATTCAAAATATGAAAACATCATGTCATTTAGACAGATAATTATATAGCTTGATCTTCAAATATCACACATTTATGGGCATATGCAGAACACCCTGTGTATTGGAACTCATAGGCTGAAATTTATTTGCAAAAACAAATAAATCAGTTGGCTGAAATTGCTTCATTACAGGAAATCTTAAATAGGAAAAAGTAACATTTTCTAATTATATTGTTTGAAAATTGCTTGTCCAGCTTTGGAAGTAGCTATTTTCTCTCAGCTGTGGCATGAAAGGATCTTGACATTTTACTGGTAATATTACTATGTTGCTTTCTATGGCTTGAAGCTTTTGCTATTGTGTATTTCATAAAAAATGAAGAAGCTTTTTCTGGGAATCTTGAGCCTTTGGAGAGCTGGAACTTAATTCACTTTTTTTTTTGCACCTGAAGCTATAAAGAGCTTCTGGTACAGTACTTCCTTTTGATTACATGGCTGATAGGATGCTAGCTATACATTTTATTCTAGTACAATGAGGTGGAAGACATAGTGTAGTTTTAACTTGGACTTAATCCAGGAATTATTACAAAGGCTTTGGTGACTGTGATAATAGTGGAAATGATATAACCTCTTGTGTTTGCTATAACTTTAAAAATAGAGATAATATTTTATTTGCCTCATGTCCAGCAGAATTCAGAGACTTGATTTAACTGCTAAACAATATGAACTGCAGGGATTATTGTTCTTTTTGTTCTCTATTATAGAAAAGCAGTCCACATATTACATTTCTGATTTATCTGAGGGGCTGTTTAAGTAAGACGTGTGAAGCCAAAAACCAGCATCCTCATAAAGACATATCTGACCAATGTAGCCATCTAATTGGACTCTCTGCTGTTCTCAAATATGTAATTTTTATTCTTTGATTCTGCTCCAGCTTATCAGCACTGGGTAAAGCATTTAGTTTCTCTAGGCACCTATCCAAACTCAGACTGCAACTGTGGAACATAAGAGATAAAATTTTAGTTGTATTCTGGGTGGCTGTGAATATATATTTTTTCCTTAACACTGCATACATGCTAGGACCAAATTATTTTCTTCAGTGTAGAACAGAGATTTTTGCAGATGCTTATCTGTAACATGCTGTCTGAAGCAAAACAGAAGACAAAGAGTCTTAGTTCATAGGATTCTCATTGTAGGATTTATAACTCTTGTGTTTCCTTTTTTTTAATTTGTGGGGAAAACCAAATTGATTTGTTGAGCAACAGCAGTGTTAAATATGGCCCACAGTATAGAAAAATTATACTGTGTTTGATATATCGGTCTTATGTCTGGACGTTTGAGGCATTATATCACAATCTCAGTAATGTTTGTGTCTTGTGGGCAATATTTTATTGCTGGAACAAGACATTACATAAACACAGTAATATTATTTATTGTTCATTGAGCCATAGAAGTTAGCAATAGAAAATGACCTATTAGATCATCCAGTCTATCTCTCCACAAAGGAAAGAACATCTCTGCAAGTGCAACTTGAYGACAGCTAGATATATAATCATGGCAAGGCTCTAGAAAGGCAAATGTGCAGTCTTAATTCATTGTCCCAAAGCATGTAACTTTTTTACAAGTTGACACACTGTGTTGTCCAATAGAATTATATATATGAACTCAAAAAGTATTACATAATGTTGAATTTACCTTATTTTTTGTATCATGGCAAAATATACAATTCAATTTCATATTTAAATGATAACTAACTGGAGAAAAATTGATAAATCCATCATCTAGAATTTTGCTTTTCTGCAAAAACCTTGGAGCACATAAGCAACAATTTTTCTGTAAGGTCTGAACCAAAATCTGCCTGCTTTCCCTTACTAATGAAGTTTATTCTCAGCAATTAGGACTGTAAACAGTATTAAGCTATAGTTTTAGTTTAAGATGCAACCAGTATTTATTTAGTGCACAGTAATTGTGTGCTTTTGTTAGATTTTCTTTGAATGCCTCTTCTGCAGTAGGCAAAATTAAAATACTAATGCAATTTCTGTTAGAACAGGGTACATTTGCACTGATGTTGTAAKAAGAATGGATGCCAGTCTTCAGAATATCTGAAAAGTCTCTCTTCACAGTCATCAACAGAATCATAATAGTAAACAAAAAAGAGTTTTCAAATATGAAAATAGGTACTCATCTGTCCTTCAGAAAGATCTCTCCTTCCCTGCCCCAAACTGTAGACACAGCAAGTCAGAGAAGAAAGGCAGCATTTGCCCTACTTTCAATGGGGAGTAGTCAAGATGAAAACTTACYAATTAAAGTGTGCTTGAGGCAGATTGTCATAAAGGAAAAAAAAAATCAAAGAAAAACTAAAAGACTGAGAACTTCCAAAGTATTCCTGGAGTAATGACACTTGTCACTGTAAGTGAGTGAAAATGCTCTGTTGTTTGTAACGCTGCAAGAATTTGTGGTTTCCTATCAGTAAGTGAATTCTGGTATGAATAATAAACTTTTTGGTCTGAACAGACAAAGTCTTTATTTGTTAGTAAGATGAAAACTCTGTCATGGCTTCGATTATTTGTAGAGTGAGTTGTTCTGTTTATCTAGGGAATGATTCAAGAATTTCACTCACTTTGAATAGTACCTTAATCTGTAAAATGACCTCTTCATATCATAAGGACAGTATACACAGCAAGATATTTCTCAACACTTGTGAGGTTGGCGGAATCATGGCCTTATTAAACATAATGGATAGTTGTCGCAGCACTTCTTGTGCTATTACTTTATTATTGGAGACTAACTAGAAGTAACTAGCTACTAATTACCCACTGTGATTTCAAAAATCAGGTTTTCAGATAATTAGTTTTGATAACAAATAATTATCTGCATTTTTCTTTTTATTTCTGTTCACATAATGATTACTGATACCGTGGATGAGGATAGAACTTGTCATTGATTCCATACCAAAACATGTTAGGGGATGAAATCCCCACTTTTATCTTTTTACTTAAGTATTTTGKTTTCTGTCAAAACCATTTTTGCAGATTATTTTTTATTTCAAATGCTGTCACCTATAGAGAAAGGCACTTCTTTGAAGCTATATCTTCAGTAACAGCTCTGTATCCCTCAGTTTTATACTTCGCAATCGCTAATATGCAAAGATGTTTGTGCAAACATCTCATGGAGACAATGGGGTAGCAAAGAAAGCATAATTTAGACTGTATGGGCTCAGCTGGCATGTGCGGCTTCAGCACCTACAACTGTAAGTTATGGTGCTAAGAAAGTGTGTGTCTCATTCATTGTGAGCTTAGGAAAACTATTAGCAACTCTAAGATAGAGGATAAATCAGAGGAGAAAAAAGGAAAATAGCCTTAGCTCCCCAGATTCAGAAATTTGACACGGCAGTCCTTTGGCTTGTCCCTCTTTTCTCACCCTTTCTGCACCTGGCAATTCTTTCTTTTTTTAATTTTAAAATAAAATATGCACCATTTTAAAAGTTGCTGTTACATAAAAACAATCAAATCAAGCCTATGATTTCAGCTATGTCATCTGCTTATTCATTTCTGTGTCTTCTGCTTACTCATTTCTAAAGAAAACTCCTAGCAAAAGAGTAAGGGGGAATGTAATTGGAGTTTTGTATGCGTGATGACTGGAAGCTCATACCTTAGTTTGAGTTCCTTCCATTAAGCTTAATGAATTGAATTTGAATAGCAGTTTTAAGAGTCCCCCTGCTCCTCATCTATCCGCTTGAAAAATATTTGTCAGCTCAATCTGGGAGCTTGCCAACCTTCTTGTCTACAGCTATTGTTTTTGAACAGTGGCATACCTTTACTAAAGAAGCCTGGGCAAATACTGCAAAATAAATGCTCTAAATTTTACTTGAAAAGTTTTTTAGCTACTCTCTCTCTCTTTCTCACATATAAACAATACAGTCATCTATAGTTGAAACTTGAGGAACAGTATTAAATATTTGTTAAATCATTTATGCAAAGGGTTTTGAATTTTTAGAAAGTTGAATAATTTCTGATTTGACTTACGCATTTCTTTACAATGTAATGTTAAAAGGTCATCTACATGTATAGATCTTATTTAAGTTAGCAACTGCAGAAACAATCTAGTTCAATGAAATTATTCTCCAGCAGAACTTGCAGAATGTCTCTCTCATGAAAAATGAATGTGATTTTTCCTTTTTACCTTGGTAGAAAATGAACTACAGCTCATTAGGATTTATAGGTTAATCACTCACAAAAACTAACAAGTAGCAAGATACGCAATCTAAAGGTACCCAACTGACAAGAGTAGCTGGTGTGATATTCCTGAAATTGTACCTAGGAGAGGTTGTAGTATCTGGTGTTATGCATGCGATACTGTAGGGGGAAAAGATAAGRTTACGTGATATTTACTGTCAAGATCCTGTTTTCTCAGAAGGTTTTTCCACAGTTCTGCTGGAGCAATTGGTGGCTTGTACAGTCTGTAGCATGGAACCTAATATAATCTGGGCCTATTCATGCTACTGYTACACAACTAGACTTAAAATAAAGATGAAAGGGGATATCCCATATGTACAAGGTTCTTGTCATTATCTTTGCCAGTTCATAGGGTGTGCATCACTTGTTTGCAGATTAGAGGGTAAACCTCTAACTCATAATTTTGTTTGTGCTTTCATGTGTGCCCCATAGGGAGGGAAAGCACAGAAACAATTCTAGGRTGGATATATGAGGTTGCTTATTAGCCCGTCTTCCCTTGGTAGRTAACCTGAAAAAGCATATGCCCTTATCCTCATTTTTTCTCCAAGCAATTGATAATCTGCTAATGGAGCACGAGTATGACCCTCTACTGGAAGAGAGAATATACTGCACTTCCAGAAAAGAGTATAGAAACTGCTTCTGTCCATTTCCCCACCCTTTAAAACCACCTGTTCGGAGAATTAGAGACCCAGCTATACAGAWGGACACAGGCACCTAAATTAGACTTCTGACTCTAGCAAGGTACTTCACAAAAAAACCTGTCTAATGTTTAGGGAACGTCCTAATGTTTAGRCAACAGGCACCTGAATCTTCACCAGGAATCTGTAGTTTTGTTCTTGCATGTGCCCAGTTGGACTACCATCCTGGCTGAATTCCTCAGCAGGGAACTTCTGTGTAATTCTGGTATTAGTGTCCCAGAGAATTGCACTTTTCAATCTTAATCTTGTTGTTTTAATACCAGCTTTCAGACATGTAATTTCCAGGCTAAACAAACAAAAATGCAAAACTGAACTGAGTTGTTTGACACAGCATCATTTTAACAACTACCATCAGCAGGGCTGAAACCTTTTCAGGCTGACAGCTGCTACTTTACTTAATGAAGTATTAAAAGCAGCAGCTGGGAGTCATCTTTCATGTAGACCAGAAAGTGGTATAGGACATGTTGCTTTGGCATGRTATCTAACAGATCTTTGCAAATCAGAATTAGAAATCTTGGTTTCACGTAATTAATGTACTGCAGTTGCACTTCCCATAATTTGTTCAGATTTGATATCTTTTAGCTTGTTTCCTTCCTAATTTTTGAGCYCAAATTTGCTATTCCAACTCCAATATTCCACCTGCTTGGAGAATACAATTTTCACTTCTCAGGCACCTCATACCAGTCCCAGTCTTTCTGTCCWGTAATCATCCTCCCAGCATGGCAAATATTTCTTAGATGGAACACATCCAGCCCCATCTTTAKGTGTGTAATACAGGCGCCAGACTTAGCAGTGTAATCAGCATGAAGTCTCCTCTGTCTAGTCACTAGAGAAAGAGAGAGACGTCTCCAGAGGATAATTAAGATAATATAAGAATAYTTGCAGGTCTTTGATTATAGAAGGAGCCTGCGGCAATTGTACTTCCTAAATGGACAAGTATTTTCGATTAGGAGGCTCAAATTCTGGCTATAGGCCCTATTTACTCTATTGCTTTCCCAGTACACTGTTCTGTCATTGTTCTCTCACCCACCCTTCTTTATATTGCCTGAAGTCCTGAAGAAAATCCATTGAAAAAAAATACAGGATGAGCGTCCTTTTTTCTTCCAGTTCAAGAACCTGGCCTGGAGTGAACAGTCATCACAAGAAAAATCCTTCTGTGTTCTTATAGGCTTGATTACAAAACCAGTTGYGTAATAAGAACAAAGCTTCCAAGTATAGAAAGAAACAAAACCTGTGGAAAACAGTAGGCTTGTTTATAAGTTGAATAATGATCTTCACTTCTCTGGGATTAGTGGAAGACAGTAAACCTAATTAATGCAAGATAGAACTACTGGCAGCAGGCTTTTAACCTTTAGATTAAAAACTATGATGAAGACAGCACCCACTGTTTGGTAGATAAGGTTTCCATTACAACACAAATAAAAATATACTGAATCTTCAGCTTAATAAAACAACGAAAGGAAAATGAACTCTTAAAAAATTCATTRAAAATTCTGTGCTAAAATCACCTCAGCATATATACTGAGCATTATGTAAATCTAGTTGACTAATTGCACCATTTTTTATGTGACTGAAAACTTGCAGGAGGCCTTATTTAAATACGCACATCAATTTTTATTACCTTTWTAAGTGACAAGGGCCTCTGCAAAGCCATAGGAGGTGATAAATACACTACTGTATTACATTTCCCAGTATGTATACACATATATCATCCAGGGATGGGACCATGGCATGTGCTTCATGATTTTACTTCTAGCTGCTGTCATAAATATTCCTGCTGAGCGCTAACAGCAGAGAAGGCTGAGCACGATTCATTGCATCTTCCCAGTCATACAGGAATTTCCAAATTGCAGCAGATCCAATTAGTATCTTAAAACCTCTGATGTATTTACTGTAGATACTGTAACCTCAGCACAGCTTTGAGTACCAGCTATGTACTGTCAGCAGTGACGCCTCTTGCCTGCAGACTCCAAATGTACAATAAGATTCTGAGGCAYAGTAAAATGTTGTGACCACTTTCAGAAGGTTTCTGTTGGTCTGTAGGTCCAAGACTTCACTGGACAACAAGCAATGCTTATTGTTCAAATCATGGAGGAGAATGATTTGGCTTCTTGATCAGTGCTTTGTAAGGAAGAATTTCTTGCCAAATACTATGTCTGTTTAAACAGGAAGTGGCAGAATCAAATCCTAAAAGTCTGAGCTCCTTGGGCAGTTACCGTCTGAAGAATCTACCATAATGACATGACTGACTTTGGGACATGACTGACTTCTTCTACTACAGAAATTAAAAGGAAATAGCTKTTATAAATCTAGAAGAAGAATGTTGGCATGGCACATTTGAGACAAAGATTTGGCTGAAAATATGAACCTTGCATTAGCTTCACAGATCTAACTCCCAAGGTGACAAATTCCAAAAACGAAGATTGCACACTGAAATCATCTAGCCTCCAGTCACAGAGCCTGCACACAAAYGATATTAGGAGGACTCTCCTACCTGATGCCAGCCATTGCATTGAGACAGGCAATGCTTTCTAATGTCACATAGAAAAAACACATTTAGGTAACATTGGCTACTGGTTTATGTGGACAATAAATACTCCTTAACTTATAGGAGGATGCATCAAACCAGGAACCAGGGAATACAGCTGTTCCACCTAATATTTTTTAGTCTGCAACAGTAGTACATTCTTCATACTTAACTCATCCTGGTTATCTCCAAAGGAAAATCTGCCAAATCCATGTGCTTAATTAAATCATCTGTAGTTCCTATGGAACACTTCTTTAGGAACTGGAATTTGAAATCAGGATTTTTGTTTCCCTATATTCTACAGTTGAATAAAAGTGAACAGGCTTGTCCCCACATAAATAAATGTGCACTATGCGCCTGTAGATGTTGGTCAATAAGATGACTGAGTAGCTCTTTCAGCTCGAGTGTTTAAGCCATGGCTACTGCCTTACTGGGAATGACTTCATTGCAGCACAGGACAGAAATTTGGAAGTTGGACAGGATTTCACATTTAGCTGTTTTTTAGTTCTTGGAGGCTTCTATAATTTTAATATTGCAGAGAAAGAAACAATAACATTGAGACCTTTCTTTCTATATGTGAGAAATCAGTGTAATCTGTGATGGTGAGCCAAGCAGAGGRTGTTCATTTCATATTTTAGCATAGGCTGGGAGGTATGACAGCTAAGAATCTTTTTTAAATGTTGGCAAACTTTYGTTGACAAGAGAGCAAGCTATGTCTTCTGTATCACTGGAAATGGGAATTTATCAGTCAGCCTCTTCTTTCCTTAAATAAGCAAGAATTCCATTAACTTTGAGACTGGGATTTTACCATTGTGTTTATAGAGGACAARAGGAGCTAAGTCCCATTGGGCAATGTTATCTTAATCTATGTAGCATAAAACAGCATTACTTTTGAGMAATCAGAAATTTAATTCAATATGAAAAACAATGAGAAAAAATTGTTAACATCTTTACAGATTTATGCTGAGGGTATGCTTCAAGAATTYATTTATTATAATAAGTCTGCCTCAGAAACTGTAGCAGATATACTTGAAGATCCCTGAGAAATTACATTTCTATTCACAGATTTGTGGTGTCTGTTGGAAAAGGATACAATAAATTCTTCACACCAAAAGGATGATATATTCTTCTTTTAAGTAAGAAATGAAATCCATTTTAATAGAGTAAGTGCTACTGCACCTGTCTAATTATAATGAAGCTTACATGACGGGAAAAACACACACAACAAAGCTGATTCTTTTATTGCATCACTTCGAATCTGACTACCTGCATTAAAATCAATGTCAATAAGATACTTGGCCTTAGGATCCCAAGTACACCTTATTGTTAATGTTCATTAAGTAAGGAAGAAATGAAGTAATTGAGGTAACCTTGTATAAAGCTGTGAAATTATGAAAAAAAATTATGATCCTCACAACTTTATCTTCCTGTAGTCATTCAGTAGCTTTTAGAGAAAATGAACTTTATTTCAAACTCAAAAAAGGAAAAGTTTGGAAAATGTTTATTCATGACCACACTATTTCCTCTGGGAAAYTCCTGCCTGAAGTAGTTCTACCTGCAAGGTACTTATGTCTGTATAGATGTTCCACTTTCTTAATACACAAATGGAGAAAATAATTCATCTATTCTTTAGATTATTAAGTCTCTTCTTTAGCATTTCTTTTCCTTTTCTCTGTGGTAATATCCTATTTTGTTATGATACTTTGCCAGTATTTCCATTATAAAGACCCTGTTTTTGGTATGTTACATTTTAAAAGATTTGCTTGGTTTGGAGAGAAGTCTTATTACACATAACTCATGTCTTCAGTGAACAGTGTACAGTCATCACATGTTGCAAAAGCTCCAATATTTAAATGTTGTTTTTCTAAGTGACACATGAGGTTACTTGTCAAATTCAGAGCTGATATAATGCCACTGAATTAAATAGAACTACACCTAGTATAAATATGGATCATTTGTTTCATCATTCAATAATAATATAGATGCCCTCTCAAAATCTTTTTGTACCTTATTACTTTCTTTTGGGTCACAGGTYGGAGGTGTCTCAATTTTTGTATACTTGGCTCAAGATACCTTCGCCCTAACTCTCCAGAGACATTGAAATTGGTAAGTCTAAATTCCATGGGCTTTCAGTCCATAAGAGTCTTAAGCTGGATATTCCATAACTGTGGCGCTGAACATCTTACTACTATTTTTTGAACATTTGGAGCCCAAGTTTCAGGTTTTGCTTGTGTTGCAAGGTTGTTGCAAGGGGATAGACACATAGTATAAGCAATATAAGGAATACGGAAGGCAACTTGCAACAAGCGAACTATAAAATAATGGAAGCTCTGCTCAGGGGAAGAAAGAACTACTTTCACATTAAATGTGCTCTTGCTCTGTGTCACAGACTAAACTGACACAGCATACACAAGGGAAAAAGCTATTTAGGTCACTTAGGAGATATTTATTTGCGTACAGCTGTAATTTCATTAGAATACTAGAAGCTCCAACTGAAGGTTATGAAGTTAATCTCTTATGGCAATTTGTTATGAAGATAGAAAAAGACCTTCAAAATAATAGTTTACACTTACTTAGCAGATTGCCTTGATCCACCTCTTGAGAAAGCCTTTGTTTTAGCCTTTTAGTTAAGACAAATGAGAGAATGAAAATGATGGTACATGAATGAAATGACAGGAAAAAACAACCAATGGTTTCTTCGTGGCTATATCAAGTTGAGGATCCATTAATCTAGAGCTGTTATTAGATGACCATAGTTCCTCAGCCTCCTGATATCATTGAAGCAAACAATTAAATGTCTTAGCTGTATTTTCTTCTCCTTCCAACACCTAGAACTGTACCTGAGCTTTGAATGCTTTTTCCATATTCCATTGGGGCAGGTTTCTGATCTGCCTAACAATCTGAGAGAGGAGGGTTTGTACATACATTATGGCACTTATTAACTTAGAAGGAAACTTTTAAGCTGTCTTTGAAGTTTTTTACAATTATCTTAAAAACCAATGTACTGCAGGCACCTTCAAAGAGTAAAGCATTAATAAATCCCTAGATGTATAAGTAGCTGTTATCTTGAAAGATTTAGTAAATTTGAATATGAGAGGGTACATTGTTTTCACTACAGTGCTCAGCAGGATTGCCCAGGAATTTCTGCTGGTTGCTTGTTTCTTTTGGTGTCTGAACAAAACTAGTGACACTAAAATGGAAGGTATTTATATGAAAGGTATTAATTTTCAGTTTAGATATAAAGAATCTGTGTCCCAGACAGGAAAATACATTTCACTGCTCCTGTAAATAGGAAAATCTTTTCATTGCAATGAAATATCTTGGGTAAATGGCAGGAATATCTCTCACTTTAAAAGTACGGACAGAAGCAGGCCATTTTCTATTCTGTGATTCTTCCCCTGTGCATTTCTGGTAGTGCAAATCATTGCCAAAGCAGCTGTACCTCTCAAAACGATGAATTTTGCCTTTGGGAACTTTCCACACAGGAACAAGGTAGAGTAGATATTTCTTACAGTACTCCTCTCCATAACCTTATCACTGGAAATATTGTGAGACCGAACTGCCATGGCTCCATCAATCTTTCAACGGGATGATGTCATAGTCTGTCGCTGTCCCACAACTACTCTAAACTAGAACCAGAAAGCTACCAGGGCTTTGGTCAACATAAAAGCTGCCCCACAGGCTGAAGCAGCCTACTCCTTTGTTATTCACTCAAGTAAACTCAGAGAGAGAAATTTTTTCAAGAAAAAAATTTAGGCAATTAGAGCAAATGCCACAAGATATTTATATGCTAATTGTGGATGATATCTTTCTTATGTTCATGGATGTAAATAAGCAGTGGATCACATGAAGATCTGGTTAAGAACATAGCTGGGCAAAACTGATAATGAAAAAAAATGATTGTATACACACTGTTAAGGAGTTTGACAGATATCTCCCATTCCCCAAAGATCCTCTCAAATTAATTCAACCCCTTTGAGAGGGAAAGTAGTTTCACTGACTTTGGTGTTGTATTCGTCAGAACAATAGAATAAAGATAAATGAAAACATGAGATTTCTTTTCTTAAAAAAAAGTCCATCATAAAAATAGGAAACAAATTGTCAGAATTCTTTCTCATAAAGTTGGTGGGACTTCCCTTAAGAAGAAACTTTGGACAGAAAGCAGCCTGGGTAGCTCCTACCAAGTAGAAGAATTTTAATAAATAATTCTTTCTCTCTAAGCTGCGCCCTGACTATCTGATCCAACCTAGATCAGGCTGGTTATAGACAGCCACCACTGCCAGATTGATTGATTCCTGTCAGATCTGACCTTCCAATGGAGCATCTGACATTGGTGCACATCATTACCTYTACCTCTGAACTGAGCTACTAAGTTTTTATGGGTCTTTCTGTCCTTGGTGTAGTGTGATTCTTCATATTTGACAACGTATCAGAGTCTGTTTTTCCCTGTGATCCATATCGTTTTATGTAACTTGCTGGGAAGCAACACATCATCTCATCTGGGTGTTATGGGGAGATGGGCATCCTGAAAGACAAAACCATGTCCTCATGATCAAAGACTGTAAGTCTCTGCAAGGGTACTGTGTATAAGAACTGAGAGTGCAGATGGATGAGCAAGCAGCTGTAGCAAGGGTAAATATCAACTTTGTTCCTGCCACCTGCTATGCCAATTTAGAAATTACTCTGTAAACATACCTACAGAGTATAGGAGATTTCATTGAATATCTGAATGTAACACATTGCTGATGCTTTACTTACTCTTGATGGCTAAAAAAGGCCATATTATATTTGATGATTGAGCAGCTGAGTTGGTGTAAGGAAGCACAAATGTTTGTGGTGGTCAGGCACCACCAGGTTATATTCTGTTCTCACAGAAACTTCCTAAATTGTGAAACCACTGTTTTTATTAGGGCTACCTCTGACTGACAAGTGTATAAATGAAAGAGTAACCTCATTCTCTGATTCTATAGCTCAGACCCAATAATGTATCCTGCAGACAGGCTTGTTCCTTAGCTGATCTTAACGTTTTATGGAAACAGACAACCTCTGCTAGTGTGTGCAATGAATACAGAAATTACACAATCATCTCTTAGCATGTACACAAATAAATTACAGAGACTCAAAAAGCCTTAAAAATACCTCTGCTAATGACACCATCAATACAGTGTTTTCTCCTACACATGCACAGTCATGTTATGGGGAAGTCTGGGAGGTCAGATGCTCTGGATGTTCTGAGTTCTGCCTGATATGAATACCAGCAATGTGGGTGTTCTGTTGGCCCAATGACAGGGTATCTGTTGTGCAAGAAAAATGCTGCCAAAAGCACTTCTGTTCTCAAACACAGAGGACCGATGCTGCAAAGGCCTTGGGTAGAAGAGACAGGGGGTACGTTGGAGTTCCTCTGCAGCTCCACTGGTACTGTTCCAGTCACATCCATTCCACAGTGGGTGGACTGGAAATGCTGTACCAGATACAGTGAAGGGCTAAGAGTGACTTATTAGTGGAATACAGGAGTTAAGAAGGTTGATAGATTGTAAAGCTTCTATTCAAAACGTTTTACCTATGTTCATAACTCTTCCAATAAATATTTACTAGGGACTGAAAACTGTCAGGCTAAATGTCAGGTCAAGAACATTGGAGCTCATTCATATGTCGTTTATGTCTGCCTTCCCTCATTTTTCTCTTGTTCCTATGTCCTTTATAACAGTTGTCCTGGTTTCAGCTGGGATAGAGTTAATCTTTCTTCCTAGTAGCTGGTATAGTGCTGTGTTTTGGATTTAGGATGAGAATAATGTTGATAACACACTGATGTTTTAGTTGTTGCTGAGCRGTGCTTACACTAAGTCAGGGACTTTTCAGCTTCTCGTACTGCCCTGCCAGCGAGGAGGCTGGAGGTGCACAAGAAGCTGGGAGGGGGCACAGCCAGGACAGCTGACCCAAACTGGCCAAAGGGRTATTCCACATCATATGACGTCACGCTGAACAAAAAAACTGGGGGGAGTTGGCCGGGGGGACTATCTTGGATTGGGAGAACAGCAGAGAGTGGATCAGAGTGGCCTTAGGTTAGTATAAACACATGCTTTTGAAATAAAGTAACTAATAAATTAGTCTTAAAAAGCCTGCAAATTGGTGTGTCTTATTAACTAAAATAYCCAGGAACAGACAAATGCTGATTCTGTCTTATAGACCACTATCCTCTCTGCACATATAATTTGTCTGGAAAGAGAAGTGCCCTGCAGAGGAGAGTGGTAGCATGGTAGAATGGACAAAATCCTAATTTATGTGGGGGGTTAGACTAATGTCCAGAGCTTTAAGTTCACAGAAAATTCATTCCTGTGATAAGCTAACACTAAACGTTTTGTTAAGAAAACATAAATGGCTACTTTAAAATGTCTACCATAATATTAGAGGAAATAGGGAGGATTTCTTGAAAGTGTGGTTCCAGGGAGGAAAATGAGATATTGAAATTRCAAGTCATTCTTAGTACTAGAAAAACTAAACAGAAAACAGCCATGAGTACATTTCACCACTGTAACAGTCAGAGTGGCAAGAGTTGGAAACAGTTTCCCAATAATAATTAGACTAGTGGTGGAAAGCCCTAACTACTTTAAAGTGGTATGTCATTGCCTCATGAAAAACATTGTATGATGTAATTGCTTGTGAAAGCAGACTCTATGAACTTGGCAGTCCCCTCTAGTCCCAAGGCCAAGACCTTTAGCAAAAGTACCATGTCACCATACACTCCACCATATTGTGGGCTAAGCAAAGACAAAGGGAGCAGAGTACTATATATTATCTCAGCTTGTGCGAAACCATGTGAAAATGCCCCATATTTTATTCATCAGCCATGTTTTGTCATGGTTCCTGTAAGAATGGAAGAACAAGGTTGTTAGGATTAAACTTAATTTAACAGCATAGTCACTGCTGGGTAATGATAATTCTCCTCATCCACATTTAGGTGAACAGAATACATCTTATTAGCTAAGCTTGTTTCAGACTTTATATGCTGGGCTGGCTTTGATGAGAAGATTCAACTCCTGTCTTGGATAGGAATTCTTTTACCATATCTGCTGGATAGAAATCAATCTAAGACGACCCAACCATCATTTTGATAAAAACCGCCAACTTCAATTGCATTTGATGTGGTGTCATAGAAGAGATCTATGTCCATTACTAATCCTTGGATTTACCTAGTCTTGAAAATCTCTCTTGAAAATCTCTCTTGAAAACCAATTAGAATTGGTTATTGTCTTCCAAGGACTGGTGGTATCCCAAAGGTTTATCATACATGTTTTAGCTGCTGTACATACACTCACAAAGAGCACGATGCCTTTCTTAAAAGAGACAGAATGTTGGCAACATTTTTTATCTTGAAGAGTCCTATAGGCCCATATGCTGGAAACAGACTATTTCCTCACTTTGGACAGAATCGTTTCTGGTAGGGTGCTGGCACGTTATTTCTGAAAGAACAAGGCCCATAAAGATGCTCAATGAAAGACACARTATTTTTTTCTCTTGAAAACTGAGCAATTACCTGTGTAGGATTCAGATTAACCAAAAAAAAAAATAAATCTTTTTTTTGTGTAAGAGGAAGACATTTTCAGTGAATCAAATTAAGACAGTCAAAATACAGGACTGAGTGTAAGGAAGAGACTTCTGCTCCTGATATTAGTTGTTATATCTGATCTAGGGAACAGCATTTAAATAGTCATTGCTGTGGATTCACAGTCTATAGAACAGGACTAGTACTTTACCTGAGAAGGATGTAGGTCAATTTACCAAAACACTTCTGGTATTTTAGATTAAATAAAATCTAAAAATGAGAAAACTACTTTCCTTGCATCATTTATTTGCTGTTCTAACATACAGTCAATTTTATCATACATATTCTCTTGCTTTGATCAGCAGCGGTGAATACATTATTCTTATTTGACATCTCCTTCCTTATTCTTATTGCAAAAGTATTGTTTCCTTGTATTACATATCCTGAAGTTCATTCTTCTATCAGCATATATGTTTACATCTCACTGCTGGTATGAGAAGCTATATCAAGCAGACAAAGTTGACAAATGTTTAAATTACATACACTGTAGATCTCATTAGAGTGTTTACGGCGAAGTAGTTTAAGCTGAGCTTGTGCTTTATTTGCATTTGGTTCATACTGGAATTTACAGAATAGGATTTTGCTGGCAGAAACATTCACAGAAAGTGAACGTTAATGCTACATGGAGGAATATTTGCAGAATGTTTCAATTTGAAAAAGCTGATATTTTARCTGCTTCAAACGTTCATTTAGTTGAGAAACAGGGAACTACTGACATACAATATTTATGCAGTATATTACAAGTTTTGAATATYTGTAACCAATTCTTATGGAAAGAGTATTCAAATACAGAGTAAACATGAAAAAAAATGTGATCAGTTCTGAAGAATCTGAAAATAAGATAAAAAATCAGTATCTTGCAAATTAGTCTTTCAAMTTGCAAAGTAAAAGAAGTGGATCTCCTCTCCAAAGGCCATTTTATTTTGTAAACATCTGTGGATCAGCAGGATTAACAAAAGGATGGATTGGAATTTTCTATTAGAACAAAGACTGAGTATGAACTGATCAGCGAGGTGCTGCAGTACAGCAGAGCTCCTTGCTGTTCTCCTCATTTCAGTCTTCTCTTGTGCTACTCTCTTCAACATTGCAGTGCAAAATTGTTTGGCAGTTTGACTAAGAATGAGAAAGAAACCACTTTGCATAATCACCAGTTTCACTTAAACTACAACTTACCCCAGAGGTGATCTCTTCTAGAAAGCTGATTTTCCTTCATTTTCTCAATGTATACTCAAGCTTCATAGTAAAGAATCTGCAGCATTGATGATGAGAAGGTGCTATGTAAGTACAGACAATGATGATGACTATTTAAAAAGAATGTGCTTTCTGTTATATCATACAAAGCTCTAGCAAGCCTTTTGATCAGTTTATACAGCACTGTTTTACCTGGTTTTGTGACAAAAACAGTATTTCTTTACTAGTTCATCCAAATTGGGATGCCATTTATCACTTTATTCTGTTCTTCTTTGTGTATTGCAAAGAGCTGGAATAATGAAGGAATTCCTGCCTGTCAAATACTCTTCTTCTATTCTTTATTCACAAAAGTCCCAGTAATGCCAGTGAGAGTTACAGTGATGGTGGGAAGCAATAAAAGCTTTTAATTAATATTTCAATATTTAGCAGAGTATGGCTTAGAGGTCCTCGTCTGCCTTCAGCCGTGCTAACTGAAGGAAGTGAGACTTGTATGTGCACATTTGTGGGTGAATTTTGTAAAAATTAAATAGATCCTTACTGAAATGCTTTTCAGAAACATAAATCTCATTGTTGCATAAAAGTTGTTACCCTGTCACTGGAGTGCCTGATAAATGTGTCAATAAGCCATCTGTGCTCCTTTCTCAGTGTGAATGGCTCAGTGAGCCCAATTTTGCCTTCTGAATAAAACAGACTGGTCTCCCACTGTTGGCACAAAATCATCCATTTTACKGTTCCACCCTTCTCTACTGACTGAGTCCACAAACTCTTAATAGTAGCCCTATCCTCTCCTGCATGTAGCACTCATTATCCCACTCAGTCGATCTTTGTTTCCCGTTGAACCCTGGAGCTAAGCATAAACTAGCTTCTTTTTCCCCACCAAGTAAAAAGCATTAATGCCAGATAAGTCACCCATCAGACATCTATTCCAYGCTCACTTTCATTTAGTTTCCACATACCTTGAAAAGATAGATAACAGTCATCTGAAACAGGCTGGTGGGTGGAAAAGATGACATAGTTGCTACTGCCTTTTCATCTTTTGGAATATTATAGTAGTGGATTAGCTGATATCAATCATACAGAGTTATGTACAGTATATGGTGTTTTCTATTTTATGCTTGCAAGTAGATAAAACAGAAGGTTTATCGTATAAACTCAGTGTATAGTCTTATATGCGGTACCTTGTGGGAGTAGCTGTTAGCAGGTTGGAGTTTTAATTACTTATAACTTAATAGCTTGAAAACATCTATTCTGGAAGCTATTGATTTTSTCTGAATTACACAATTTAGTTTTTAAAAGTTACATAGATTTCTACAGCTGCACTGATTACCTTTTTCATTTGCATGACAAGGTCAGGTACTTCTTTGTACAATAGCATTTTATAATATGCAAGCAGCAAGAGGAAACATCTCTTACTCTGTAGGTTTTTAGATTCTTAAAGTCTTTGTATGGAGAGCTGCATCCTTCTTAGAGGCAAATAATTATATTGTAAGCTGAACTGTATTAGAAGTCCACTAAAAAGCTCATACTCTCACAATACTATTTTGATGTGGCATACATTCGTCAAATTTTAGTGTCTTTAGATATCACTAATGAATTTTGTTTCCCCAGTGAAAAAACTGGAGAGAAATCATTGTCTTCACATGTAGCAGATATTTTACTGGAAGACCTACTGCCTACTTTGCACAGCTTCTTGCACAGTTACTGTCTGCATAAACAGGAAAGCCCACAAAAGAAGATGATGTGATCTCGGAGAGGGATTTCTGCTGAGTAGATCCTTCCCCTGAGGTACTCCAAGCAACGAGCTGCATGGATCGGTGCTGGCTCTGTGCAGGGCTGGTGTCAGGGCCTCTGCGCTGTTCCCCTGTTCCAGTTAGAGGTATCAAAATTACTCTGGACACAATCAGATGCTTCTCAATGGGCTCATTATTCTGGTTTCAGCACCAGTGTGGCCACAACTGAGAGCAAAGAGGAGGAGAAGGAGGAGGCAGCATCCATGCAGTGGCAAGAGGAGGGCAGAAGCGTAGTCGAGGAAATTGTAACAGATATCCTGACGCTTTGGTAGACTCAGGAAGGATTGGTAGATGTCAGAGAAGGGCTCAGGAACTAGGCAGACCTGGATTCATCTGGCAGTTTTTTCAGCTGAGACTTGGCTACCAAAAGGTTGAGAACCCCTGAACTAGCAGATCTAGGAGTGTGAAAAAATAGACCGTGTACAGGTTAACTTGCCCCTTTCAATTTCTCCAGGTATAAAATGATGACAGTAATTTTTCCTGACTTTATAAGCACATTAAAAAGTGTACATCAAATGTTTGCATGCCAGATTTTTCCTTAGATTATGCTTCCCAAATGGAGTTATTTGCTTAATTTCCTCAGTGGCTTTCCTTACTTATGTGGAAACAGAACAGAATACTGAAATATTTACAGCTAGTTCAGAATGTGGACATCTCAGTTGCCTAATAAAGATGTTAATATATAACCGGCTATGCCACACCTCAGCTTTTGGAAGTCCTCTCCCTCCTGCATTGCTTAAAGTATTCACTGATATTTCCTTTAAATTATACAGTGGCATGAGACTTGTGGAGCACTGATAATTATGAGGAGAATCAGYTATAAAAGGGTTGCTCTAAAATGCATATTACAGAATATATTTCTGTGCATCTGTGTGTGCCAGAACCTTCACCTGAGAAAAACAAAATTAATCCATATTTGCACTGGAAACGGAAGAAATTGCTTTCAGACCAAATTAGTTTGGATTTATCAGGAATCTCCATGGTCACCTCAGACAAATTCAGAGGACTCCACCAGAGTTGTTCCCCTATTCTTGCATGGTTCTTATGAGGAGAAAGCCTGGAGAACGGATAGCCACAGAAAAAGCAAAAACAGTGTGTTAGGAGAGCTGTGAGAAGCAGCTGCAATCAGAGCTTCTAAAGAGTGCTTCCAGTGAGGAGCTCACATTCAGAGTCCAGCCCTCCAGATGGTATTTCTCAAAACCTAACACATGGGTGACCTGCATTCATTAAAACTTCTTTAGGTAACCTGCAATGTTCAAACACACATTTTTTATGTAAACTAACAAACAGCAGACTGGGAGAAAACACAAATAATGCAATAGTCAAAGTTTAATGATTTTTCTGATAAATGGAAATTATTGTATCAATTCAAGATAGCCGATAGAGTTTTTTCTAATTCAGTTTTAATGATAGTATTACACAGTGAAGCTATAATGCTCAAGGAAGTAYGAAAGAAGAGGCAGCATCAGTGCAGTGGCAAGAGAAGGGCAGAAGTGTAATCAAGGAAGTTTTAACAGAAATCCTGAGGCTTGGACAGGCTCAGAAAGGATTGGTAGATGACAGAGGAGGGGACCAGGACTAAGCAGACCTGGATTCACTGAATCATGGGACACTAGTGTTTTTTTCAGCCTTTTATCTGAGCTGAAACAGACGTTGTAAAGCTTTGGGGGGGTTGGTTGTTTTTTTCCTGAATCACTTTCCTGCTACTTCCYGCTTCTGTTTTTAGCAAAGCTCTTAACCAAGGAGATAAAGCTAATCAACTCACAGAATGAATAGGGAATTGCTTTAAGTAGAATCAAAGTAGTAGTATGAATTTGATTAGTCTTTTTTTTCTTTGTATATACTTGGCAACTATCTAATATAATGTAATAAGAATATTAAAAAATAAAGGCAGAGCATATCGACAAACTTGGCAATGAGGAGTGTCATACTATTCAACAAAGTGTGGTCAGTTTGTATGGCTTTAATATTTTTAAAGATTTCTAAATCAGATAAGGTGTTGGGGACAGTGTTTCTTTGGACTTCCTCAGTGGTGTTTTCCTGTTCCTTTCAGGTCTAACTTAGAGATATTCTAGTGAGCCTTTTCAAAGTGGCTGATCTGAGCTTAGTGCCTGCTGTCAGTTACTTGTGGTGCTGCTTCATTCTCAATGASTTGTGCAGCTGCTAGCTGTCCCCTTTATCATTGCTTAGCCAAACAGCATGGGATTCTGGAAATGAGAAACAAGGAATATGTGAAAAGAAAAAACAACAACAAAAAAATCGTGTCTAGACATATGCAACCTCAGTGTTAAGATTTTCAAGGAGACGGAAATCTTCCCTTTGAATGAATGTGTGTGTATGTTTGCCATGGAGCAACAGTTTTAGCTCTGTAGTTAAGCCCAAACTGTGCTCTATTTGGAGATCAAGGTTTCCATCTCTTGGTTATATATGAAGAAAATGTGCTCATTTGAGCACGCCGTGTGCTTTGCTCTGTGTGATATTTCTTCACAAATTACCTCCCCATATTCTAGAAATCTAGTAAAAGGGACAGGTATTAATTAGACCTTACAAATATATTCTTTTCTTCTAAAGATGTTCTTTATGAGACAATTTTTGCCTGGACCTTCTGACTGCAGTCTACTAAAAGATCAGAGATAAAATCAAATGAGCTCTTCYTGCAGTATCCTTTAAATGTCAAGAAAGGGGAAGGTATATATTTTAGTGTGTACCAGTGAGAAGAGACTGGCTGTCTTCTCTGCAACACACCTTTAAGTAGATGAAGACAGCAATTAAACCCTCCCTTTCATCTTTTCTGGACTCAACAATTCCAGTTTTCTCAGCCTCTTTTCACAAGTCGTGCTCTAACTGCCTAATCACCTTAAAGGACCATTATACTGAATGCTTCTTTTTGTGAGAGAATTGGGGAGGGTTTTTTTTACATTACCAATATCACTTGCAAGGGTTTCCTGCCTTTGTCAGAAGATCTTAAGTAAAACAAGATGCATTGCCAATCAAACAAAAGAGCAAGGTTTTATGATCATAGACTCATGCATTTCTAACTTATGCATAAGCATACCTGTGATTTCTGTAGGAGAAAAGAAATTCAGTTCTTAGTATCTTGTCTAGTTATCTTTATAAAATCCTTTATGACATACTTCGTCTACATCCAAACTGGAACTCACTCTAAACCAAGCCACCTTTAGAGCCACCTAATAGAAAACAGCTTGAATCGAGGATTTCTTTTTGCCATATTTACTTACTGTGACCATCACTGTGAAAAAGAGACTTCAAACAATGTAAGTCATGATGCAGAAGCTCTCTTCCTCGTAGTTTAGACAACAAAAAATTGAATGGTGGCTGTGTTCTTCTTTGCCAGTGTTGGACTTCCAGTGGAATTCAGCTTAGAAGAACCGATGATGAGGCGGTGACTTATCATTTCTACAAAGATTTGTAGGTCTCTTGCTATCTCACAAGCACACAGAGAGAATTAAAATATATTTTTCAGTGTTAAAATCTTTGTATTTTAAAATTTAAAATAAATCATAGAATCATAGAATGGATTGGGTTGGAAGGGACCTTTAAAAGTCATCTAGACCAACGTCCCCCTGCAATGAGCAGGGACATCTTGAACTAGAGCAGGTTGCTCAGAGCCCCATCCAACCTGACCTTGAATGTTTCCAGGGATGGGGCATCTACCATCTCTCTGGGCAACCTGTTCCAGTGTTTCACCGCCCYCATTGTAAAAAATTTCTTCCTTATATCTAGTCTGAATCTACCCTCTTTTAGTTTAAAACCATTACCCCTCGTCCTATCACTACAGGCCCTACTAAGAAGTCTGTCCCCATCTTTCTCATAAGGCCCCTTTAAGTATTGAAAGGCTGCAATAAGGTCTCCCTGGAGAGATATATATATCAACATATAGAGCAGTAACCTATTGGCAATTATTAGTCTCTGCCCTCATCATTTTCACTAAGAAGAATACCAGCATAATATCTGAACCCTTGAGAATCCATGAAATGTAGTATTATGAGCTGCTGCTTCTTCGCAAGTAGGAAGTGGCTTGGAAGTCTTGYGTAAAGATGTGTCACCATTGCCTAATTGCAATATATGCACGGTTGAATTTGTGATRGAATGTCTTACCATGTGATTTCAGGAGTAAGCAAAGCAGAGATACACTAGCACATCAATCGTATGTGTCATGATGTGGTGTCCATCTTCAATTGTCAGTCTAGTGAATGATTGGTGAGACCTTGTTTGACATTACCATTCTCCCTTCCTCTCGCCGGTAGCCAGAGAAGACTATTCAGTGTAGACAGGGGTATGAGATCTCTTTTTCCTGGGCTTACCCTTCTGGTTTTTTTTTTAGTTTCTTTTTTTCCCYCTCTGTTTTGGATAGGAAGTGAAGGAAGCAAGGGAAAAAAAGCCAAAAAATCAGCCAAAGTTTACTGAGGCAAAGAAAGCATTGGGGGGGGCAGGGCAGGGTAGGGAAAAGAACAGTAAGATGGTCTTAGAATCCATCTCTTTCGAGCTGTGGAAGGGGAATATTAATTTGGAATTGTGTCTCACTATCTGAAGTGATAGATCATGTAAAGCTCTCCATATATAATTGCTTTTGAAAACTAAAAGACACGAATTCTTCCTGCCCATTACCTTACAGGCAAGTATAGAAATCTTTCTGAATATATCTTTGACAGAARGTACTTTTCAGAACAGTGCTTTTTTCAGGTAGCTGTTCTTCAAAGGGTGAAGAAATTTTCACTTCAGAGATTTGTGGCCTCACAATAACCTCAGGGTGATTCAGGAACTTTAACAGAGGTTTCTATTTTTTTGACTTAGAGAAGAATAACAGCAAGAGATTGTTCTTAGAATCAGTTAGTGTTTTAATGTGTCTAATTAACTTGATAAATGTTGGTTATTTATTTGTTGTTGCAAAAGCTACAGATATTTAATACAGCACTTTTTACTTGACATTTTTCTATGGCTTTTGGGATGGCTATTACTAAAAGTGAAAGGCACAAAGGACAAAATAAAACTGTAGATATGCATAATTCTCACTGACCTCTTTATTTAGATTGTTTTATGTCTGGAGGGGTTTGGTACACTTACACTCTCTTCTCATCTCAAGTCATGAAACAGATATGCACTTTTGAATTAAATTCAATTACAACAGTCATCTTTTCTCTGAAAAGCCAGATGAGCTTTTCTAAGATGATAATGACATTRTAACGAGAAGTATCAGCATTTGCTAGAGAGCACGTTAATACTCACATCCTTGATAGCAACTCAGTAAGTCAAATTGTTRCAACTTCTTTATTAGCTAGAGACCTGATTACATGAAAAAAAATACATTCTAGAAAAAAAATACAAAAAATCCAGAAAGAAAATATTAGCGCTACTTTTTATATCTTGATGCGTAACTGAAGGCACCAAAATCCGTGTTTGGGAGCTGAAATATATGATCCAAATGTCAGAGGTGGTCCTGTATGTGTGTAAATATGAATGCAAGTGTTTGATTCCCATCTTAATTACATACATTTGAAAATTTCATCCAACACTTGCAGTCAACTATTCAACCAGTTCTGTATCTGACACTGGATATTCTACAACACTGCCAGTTAAATCATGAAGGTCAGCCAAAATACAGCTTGAGAAGTACCTTCACAATTAATCATGGCGGTTTACTTGATTCAGTTCCTCCTTACACATTTAGGCACTTTGGGAAATAAATAGCTTTGCTGATTAGTATAATAGGAACTGAAAAAATAGGTGTCTATTTTATCTTTGATATGTCTCTGCTAACATTCATTACATTGTTTAAAGCCTATAGATATTTAAATAACACATGAATAAATAGTCTTTTCTCACATGCACACTATTTGGCTTATGCAAAGGTTTATTGAGAATAAATCGTGAAAGTAGGGTGGATTTCTATCAGATCATGTAATCGTATTAGGGAAATATATTTCTTTTAGTAGTTACTCATATGAGGTCTTGTCAGAGACAATTCTGTATAGATGTACTCTTCTAAAAGACAAGATATTTGCATGCTTCAGAAAATGCATGTTAACAATATAAGATACCTAGTTTCTCAATTAGGTGACTTCAGGGTGCTTGCTCTTTCAGTACTGCAAAGCAGAGTGGTATCAGGAACGAGTTAGATAAAACGAGCTGTGACTATTACCTCACAACCCTCAGCTAAAAGCTGACAAGCACTTGTATTTAATTACCACTCAGGTTGCACTTTTTAGGACTACCATCCCTGTTGGTACATTACTCATTTTGTAGCTCCACCTGTGCTCAGTTAGGCCTGGCTGTCCTTGAAGATTCCCAGTACCAAAGCCTCTAGACTGGCAGGATTAAATCAGCTCTTAAAAACATTGCTTGTCTGTGCTGAGTAATGCTTGGTTAATAGGAACAAAAGCAGCCAGAGAACTGAAGAATCACAGTAATGGCTATCAGAAAGGCAGTGTTTGCCAATAAATATAAGCACTGCAACTCAAGTTTAAAGTAGTGTCTACCTTCTATTCTTCAAAACAATAATTGATCAAAGTTGGTAATTTGTTGTTAGAAGAGTTTTAAGTAGGTGTGCTTCCAGGTTGACTTTCCCAGTCAGTGGGATTTCCCTGTCTAAAGGTACATACAATTTCCTTATTCTTTTTGTATATTTCACTTGGAAAAAAAATTCTTTAAAAGTAAGTTTAGAAGAGTGTGTTATATAAAGGATGTTATATAAAGGATGTGAATGGCTGTGTGGGATAAATTATCATCCACGTAAAGACAAACTGAATGCTGAATACTATTGAAACAGAATGGTTRATTTTTACACTCACTTCAGCTTTTAGATTCTCTGAGATTGCAGAGGCAATGGCTTAGTAGTTCCTCATTGTTAAAAATTTGCATCTTAGCGGTAGTCTTGCTTATAGATTTTGGCTGTTRTGTTGCTTTTGTCCTTCTCTTAGACTATTCTAGTTTTTAAAGTTTTATTCCCTGTGTCGATTCTTATAGACTCCGGTTATATCACCTCTTACTAACAATTTTATACAAATTGAGTGGACTTCTTTACAGTTGTAGGTCTGAAGCAGATTTCCATTCAGTTTTTCACTGSTGCAAATGAAAAATGAAAGATACAAAACAACAGAAGTCAAGCCTTGTGAAGTGTAAAAACRTCTAGGTATAGTGAGATATTGACCTTTCAACACTTTTCACTGCTAACTTTCTTTGAAACTTTATCCACAGTTTGGTAGCTCCATCTATGTCTTGGATATTACTCCCAAGTATGCTTTTGAACATCCACATCTAAGTACAAAGTGGGGTAGAGTCCCAGTGCCCATGAGCTGCTTCTCTGCTCCTGATATCCACAGAAAGCGAAGGCAGGCACACAGGCCACATGGGAGTGTCAGCATACTCCAAATAGGTGACAGACATGGATGGTCACAGCGCGTACCATGTTTGCTTCCCAAGGGCAAATAGCAGATCCAGCTTGTTTTATGKTTTTTTTGACAGATGGTACAAATACAATTAACTGACAACTGTTGGGCAGTGTTGTATCATGAAATTGGAGATGACTTTTTATTTTACCATGCAGCCGTGACTCCATTTTTCAGTCAAGCAGCTACTCCACTGCTTGATCCAGCTACTAGTCTGAAGTTAATAAAACTCAGCAACTTTAGTAGATATTGTGATGAACTGAAGCCAATTATGGGCAATCTTGGGTCAAAACCTAAASAGTCATAGGCTTTCTTATGACTACAGGATCAAAGTAATGAGTTATGCAAGGTTTACAAAATTAGAGTACAAACCTGTGATGATCATATATTATGGACAATATAGTGTGTTTACATGAAAGTGAATGTCCTGAAACAAATAAGTTTTTTCCCAGTTCAAGTTGTGATATCAACATGGTAATTAGTGACTTCCAAGTATATTAGAAGGTGGATAGGATCTAGTATCTCTTTTAAAATCAATATTTATGTGACTGAAGTGTTYCATTTATGTTCTATACTCCTTTTTACGTAGCTCTGTAATCTGTTTTATCATCAGTTAAAACATTTTATATGATTCTTCTGTTTTAGCCACTTTGAAATAAAGCAGCATGACAAAACTTTTGATCATTTTCTGTGCTTATCTTTCTTCTTAAAATGTATGCACATGCCATTTAATATCAGTAGACCATATTGTGTCATCAGACGTTAAGCAGAACTTCTGATTGAAATCAATAGGGAGCATACTTAAATGTTGATGACATAATATTACTCGCTGAAACTAGCAAAAAGTTAGACTAGCACATCATATGTGAGCATGATTAGTTTTCTGTTAGTATTGCAGTTGTTAAATGTGCTGTGGCATGAATGTTAACAATGAAACACATAATTGGAATTTTATACCTATATTTTGAAAAACAATTATGAAATGACTATCTCATGTCATGACTGTAAAACTTATAAAGTGCACTAACCAGATAAAGTCAGGAATTGAGACTCTAGGGTTTTGCACAGTTATCACTGTATTCATGCTTTTGCTGGTTTGCTCTTCGAATAAGAAAGGCCTCTCATGAAAATGTGAATAAGAGACATGTAGTTGTACATATGTGCACATGTATATCCATTGGACAATACATATATCCAGGAAGGCTGGAAGAGTATCAAGATATTATCTCATTGACCCTCCCCAGCCTGACATAATTCCTGAATGATTATACAACCATTTTCAAAATGATAGGGTTTCCTCAACCAGGCAACTGTTCAGACCCTGGCTTTCTGATTAGGGGGTGTTTTCTAACACCTATTCTGAATATTTCTTGCTGTAATTTAAACCTATTATTTCTGTAAATCATATTCAGAGTAAACTTGCAAAATGATTGTTCCCATCTTTTCTAAAATACTAGGTATTTGATAAATATATTTATATTTGCTCTTTTTTCTCTCTGTAGACCAGACTCATTTCTTTTGGGACCCCAGATGATGTTTTCTTCTCTGCATTCTTTTCAGTTGTTCTGCATCTTCTGTGCATTAACAATGCTCGACAGTCAGCCTCATAACCCAGGTGGGGCTTGTCATGGTTTAACCCCAGCCAGCAACCAAGCCCCACCCAGCCGCTCACTCACTCCCCCTACAGTGGGATGGGGGAGAGAATCGGAAGAATAAAAGTGAGAAAACTCGTGGGTTGAGATAAAGACAGTTTAATGGGCAAAGCAAAAGCYGTGCACGCAAGCAAAGCAAAACAAGGAGTTCATTCACTACTTCCCATGGGCAGGCAGGTGTTCAGCCATCTCCAGGAAAGCAGGGCTCCATCATGCMTAATGGTAACTGGGGAAGACAAACCCCATCACTCCAAACRTCCTCCCCTTCCTTCTTCTTCCCCCAGCTTTATATGCTAAGCATGGTGTCATATGGTGTGGAATATCCCTTTGGTCAGTTGGGGTCAGCTGTCCCAGATGTGTCCCCTCCCAACTTCTTGTGCACCCCCAGCCTACTCGCTGGTGGGGTGGGGTGAGAAGCAGAAAAGGCCTTGACTCTGTGTAAGCCCTGCTTAGCAGTAACTAAAACATCCCWGTRTTATCAGTCAACACCGTTTCCAGCACAAATCCAAAACACAGCGCCATACSAGCTACTATGAAGAAAATTAACTCTACCCCAGCCAAAACCAGCACACACATGTATATTTGCAGGCATAGTGGCTCATCCACACAATGTAGACGCTACTATGAATTTCACGTAGGGCTCATGAGCACAAACAAACATGTCCTCAAAGAGGGAGCAATCAAGGAAAAAGATTAATTGAAAACATATTTCATACTATTTGCGAATATACTTTGCACTTCAGAAGAGCATAAGTTAAAAAAGAAATCATTAACCATCTTCAATATGAATCCTAAGGAAGATTTACTTTTGCCTTTTGAAGCTCTCATTCTTTTTCCTTCTACACTTGTTTATCGATTCCTAGTGAATTTATTCCAATTCTGAGTTCCCTAAAATCTTCTCAGCAGGTCTGCAACATCATCTTCACCTAGCACACTYCAATTACATAGAGCTCATCACTTTGTGGTGAATAGATATGCAGCATACTAAGTAGGGGAAGAAAAAGACTTCTCAACTCACTGCCTGCTCAGTTGGAAAACACTCTCTTGGCCTAAACTTTACACCAGGGAAGATCTGCCAGATATAGCAGAGGAGCCAGTTCAGTCTCACAAAATGGTTTGGTACAGAGTGCTGACTTAATAGCATCTAAAAGTGGAAAGTACAGTGCCAGCAGGGATGGAAAGGTAAACAGGTGTTGTCACTGCAGGAGAGAGTGATGTGCAATGTTATCAGTGTTCTTACTGCCTCCACTTCAGGCGGTATAAGTTGTCTTATGAAATCCTGTGGTAAGGAAGAAAATCAGCAAGTGAGGAAGTAAAAAAACCTGYTACTTGCTGTTAAGTCTGAATATTAAGATATATCCACTGTGTCACTATTAGCAAAGTCAGACAAGTGTCAAGGTCAGAGAGGTGAAAGTGCCATGATGTTAATTGCTGGAACAGAGCTTGGAAATCAAAGTGTCAGTGCACAAGGCCAGGCAATCCGTATTCTAATATTCCTGACTCATGAAAGATTGCTTTTGCATCTATTTTTGGATGGTTTGTGTTTATAATATTAATCTATGTTATTTTGCCAAACAGTAAGTGATTCAATTTTCCTTCTTAAATTCTAAATGAAATGTGTTTAGTTGTTACCAAGCTGGGAACACCAAGTTGTGGAACAACAGAAGATAAAATAATTGCCTCAGCTGATGACATTCTAGCATGATATAACTGGGTTTATTTCAAAGATGTGCCTATTTTCTTCAGTTTATTAGATCAATAGATTGCCTATGATATTTTCCAGCTAAATTATTGCTTCCCAACATACATCATAAATGCAATTAAGAACTGCCTAGTGTTCCAAAACTGTTGTAGGTTAGGGACTACCAGCACTTGCGGTGGTAGAAAATACAATGCTACTTTAAATCTGTGCACAGTTTCACATTCATCTATACATGGAGTAATTGATTATTACTTTCAGTTTGCATGAGTTTGTATCAGGTAAATCAGCATAGATTATTCTGATCCAAACACTTTTCCTGAGATAGGCAGTGCTTTGCTTTCTTTTAAGGACACCTCATTTGCTGTATCAGACTGTAGCTAATCTATCCATTTAGAAACTTTGCCTAGGGAGAACAATTAAAACAAACTTAATAACTTTTCTATCAGYTTAAAGTCTCCTTTATTAAAGTTCTGACTGAGGCCTTGAGGTAAAATTCCAACAATGAAAAGTTGTGTGACGGTCAAAACTACACTGCTAGAAAGTTCTTTAAAGTAAATACCCAGCATTACGAAGAGGGGAGAAAAAAGGACAGGAAGAAAAAGTGAGAAGCCAATACTCAGAAGACATCCAAAGACACAGACACCCTGACCTTGAACAAGTAATTCTGCAATACATTATCAATGCAGAAATGAAAATACATAGTGCAACTGAGCTAACAGTCCACTAATTTCCTCCTTCACTATTTAGTTGAATGTTATTCCACAAGTTCTGAAGAAGGAAAACCATGTAAACAGCATTCCTTGAAAAAGGACATGGGACATACTGTAGTTCAGAAACTGAACATATGTCAACAGCAATGTGATGCCATGAAAAAAAAAATTATTACGTACAATTACTAACAGTTATTGTCTATAACACTCATAAATCACTTATTTCACTCCGCTCAACACTGGTAAAGCCTGTGCTGGTTTTGGCTGGGGTAGAGTTGATTTTCTTCATAGTAGCTGGTATGGGGCTGTGTTTTGGATTTGTGCTGGAAACAGTGTTGACAACAMAGGGATGTTTTCGTTACTGCTGAGCAGTGCTTACACASAGTCARGGCCTTTTCTGCTTCTCACCCCACCCCACCAGCGAGTAGGCTGGGGGTGTACAAGAAGCTGGGAGGGGACACAGCCGGGACAGCTGACCCCAACTGACCAAAGGGATATTCCACACCATATGACACCATGCTTAGCATATAAAGCTGGGGGAAGAAGAAGGAAGGGGAGGACGTTTGGAGTGATGGGGTTTGTCTTCCCCAGTTACCATTATGCATGATGGAGCCCTGCTTTCCTGGAGATGGCTGAACACCTGCCTGCCCATGGGAAGTAGTGAATGAACTCCTTGTTTTGCTTTGCTTGYGTGCACGGCTTTTGCTTTGCCCATTAAACTGTCTTTATCTCAACCCACGAGTTTTCTCACTTTTACTCTTCCGATTCTCTCCCCCATTCCACTGTAGGGGGAGTGAGTGAGCGGCTGGGTGGGGCTTGGTTGCTGGTCAGGGTTAAACTATGACAATGTGCAGTCTAGAAGATGCTTTTTGTTTTGCTCGGGTGTCAAAAGAAAAACAGTTTTGGAATTCCTATTGTACCAGAGTCTACAACATTAAATTCCTTACTGCTGCTGTCACCAAAGCACTGTCACCTGCATGGCAGATATAAAACACTTTCTGGCAGCATCAAAAAGAAGTGGAGGAATTAGTAGAYACAAAAATGTAATTTTCTTATCACTGAAACTGATGACAGCACAGATACATCCATGGTAAGGAGCAAGGAGTTGTCACTTTCAAATTGAATCATGCCACTCTGGACAGAACTTCTGTCTCCAAGAGTATCCATTTAATTTGTACACATTGACCTGCAGATTTATTTGATATTATTCTATCATCTGCCTGATACAGTTTCTGTTTGAAACTGCATGGGCAAAATGCTCCTGGCATCCATCCTAGAAATGTTATTCTCTGGAATTAGTGTGTCAGAAATGCACGTTCATAATTTGAATAGTACCATGAATAAAATAAAYTTCAAATATAAAGTTCTATAGAGTTATGAAACATGAGGTGATATTCTGAATAGAAATTCTGTACATCCATGCTTACTTTATTAACTATTATTTACTGTCTATTTCATGCTTTTACAGTTATTGTGGACTCAACTTCAGTTACAGTCTTTGCAATGAACTCAGAGTTACACTGAGTGATGTAGTTATTGCATAGTTATTTCATAAGATTCCAGACATCTTTCACTAGGACAAAGAGAGCTTTTGAACCATATGACTGAACAAACAGGATGACTACATGCTTCCAATTCACAAAACTCCAGTTCAAATTGGTGAGCATCTGTGATGGAACTCACTTTTGAGTTACTAAGGTCAAATATTTTCATTACCGTGAATATGGAATTGCTGATATAACACCATAAGTATGCTGATGTAAAATAACTTCTAGTGATAAAGAAATAAAATATAAAACAATTTTTAAAAGAAATACATTTAGAATTATGTTAGTACATTAGTGAAAATTTTCCATCTATACTACAGATATTTTCTTCCTGTCATAGGGGTATTGCAAATGTTTTGAAGTGAAATTTTGATTGGGCTCGGTTCTCTTTGCTTTCTACAAGTCACCTTTTCTGTCCCCTAAGAATCTACCTTTTTAAAATCTCTCATAAATACAACATAAATATTAGATTTTGGAATGTAAGGATTATACACTGTTGCAATATTAATCCATTTTTAGAAGAGTATGGGTATCTCATGGATATTCTTTGTCTAATTTAACTATCCATTAATTCTCATACTGGCTAATTTAACTGCCTAACAATGTCTGCTCTCAACTATGCCAGGGAAATTTCTGAAGATTTTTTTTAAGTGAATTTTTTTTCTGCAATTTACATATGTGTGTGCRATATTGTTTGTGCTAAGCTGCTGTTGTAAATGGGTGGATTGACTAAGATGATTTTGAAAGTATGCTTTCTTTCAAACCTGCAGTTACCAACATCTTGTCACCGTCCACCTGTCTAAAAATTTTCAGAAACATGAGTACAAATAGTTGCTATGTTGCCTTTTCACTTTGCAAATGGCTGCAAGTGTGAGAAATAATACCTGAAGTCTACTATGAGTTTTGACATTTTTTACAGTGGGGCAAGAGTAGTAAGCTTCTCACAGGAAAACAACTGGATGAAATACTTACTCCTTCCCCAACMTTTTCTCTACAGCATGTGGTATTTCTTCTGTAAATACCAACTTGAATGAAATATATTGTGCCATTTGGAGAACACACTGGAGTGGGAATAACAATCATGATATGTTTACTATAATAAATGAGCTGCTTGAAACAAGTATTAGTTTTTACATTATCATATTGAYTCTGGTTCAATTTCTTATACTCAGAAAGATAAAAGTAATTGAAAGGCTGTTTAGTTTTTAAATTAAGTGGATTAGTGGCAATCTGATTAATATTTAGGTGTGCAAGCTTTTACTTGCCAAAGAGATAATCTACAAATATTAATGCATGGCATTTAAAATTTCCAGGCTACACAGATTATGGCTGGCAGTCTCGGTCCTTACAGCTGATTAAGTTAGATGGGGCAATACAACTTCAGAGGATATAGAATTAATTGATGCTGAGAACAGGAAGGCCAAGGAATATAATTTGTTTCTCTTAAGATCAAAACTGTTCTTGGGAATTATGACATAAGGCATTTATATGACTTAATTCATTACAGTGAAAAGTGTGTTCATAGCATATAATGAAAAAGAAATATTTTTTTCCTACTTTTCAGGAATCTTTTTGGATGGTGTACTTGAGTCTGCCTTTCCCAGCTTCTCTCTCTAGGCTGACTATAGGTTTTGTTTGGGTGCTTTTGTGTTGTCTGGGGAGGACTCTCTTATTCCTCCTGTACAAAATGTTATTCTTTTTAAGTTTAAAACATGTTTTAAATATTAAAAATCTGAAATACTGTAAGGTTGAAAGCTAGCTCTATGTCACTGAACTATTTAAAAGATGATGATGTATGATTTACTTCTAGTCTTACACTGCTGCAAGTGCATCATGTGTTCTTGTAATATGAAGCAAAAACTACTTACCAAGAAGTTCCTACCTACTTGCTGTTAATGTTTTAAGTAAATCTTTCTCCTTAAAATGCACTTCATTTTAGGGTTGATCCAGTGTTTTTGAAAGTCTTTTATCAACAATACAAACAATAAAAGCTCTTCTGAGTATTTCTGTGACTATCTTTGAGGGTTTGTTTTCTGCTGTTGTAATGTATTGTTGGGTTAGTAAGAGAGGACCCTAATCTACAGAAAGGATAAATCTTGGGTAAGAGTAACCCATTTTACATCCTGCTAAAAATACATCTCTCTTCTTCTTGATCTCAGAAGAAGTAATCTGTGGAAAAATTAGATGCAAAAGAAGGGTTAGATAAAATGTTTAATTTTATTTTAAATTTRTTTATTTATTTAAATTTATTATTTTAAATTTATTTAATTTAATYAATATGTAGCTGCTATGGAGAATTCACATTGGAGAATCATAGTGACTGAAATGAATCCTCTTTCAGTGTTTTGTGTAGTGCCAGGTGTAAGTAAGTTGAAGCCATTTGGCTATTCTTTATTCAGCATTGCATTAAATCAAGGAATAAATAATTAATATGTTTTTCTCTTTAGCATGAAACATGGTGATTACAAAGGGAAAAGGAACTCTAAGATGTAGAAAGATGAGTTTGAATGCTAATGAATGTTKCAGAAAAGATTTATCAGGAATAGGCTTATGTGGCACAGTAGATACAAAGAGCTTTGCAGAAAAATGTAGGGTTCTCAGTGAAATGATCTTAAAAGGGACAAAAGTGGCACAGTAACACCATACAATGCTGTTTCTCTTTCTAGAGTTCCTAGAGAGAAGGTCTCAGATGATCCAGAGAAAATGGACCATACGACTCAGCTAGTTTTCAGAAACTAATAGGACCAGATTCTATTGCCACAATAGTCAGTGGCAACCATAGTGTAACAGACTAACATAGAATTTTGCTTAGTCACAGAATAGGATATTAAAAAATTTTCTGTGTGACAAAAATTGGTTATGTGATTATGCTCATGTTACCTTAAATGATGCTGCACTACAGCAACTATATAAGACAAATACTTTAAACATCTTCACCCCATATATATGTATCTCTTGACATATATATATGTACACTATATATACACACCTGTATACATCTATCTATAACTATATTATGATTGTCTATAGTGTTTCTTCAGTGAGCAAATTCTGTAGTAAATGCTATGTATTAACAGGTAAAAATTGAATTAAATTTAAGTCTACTGATACTATTGCTCATGCATGTTAATTTTTATTAAAATCTTGCTTGGACAAATGATGTATGTTCARGTCATTAAGTGATAATTAATTTTTTCATTATTGTTATTTAAATTGCAGCTCGTCAGTGTAAACAACACTAAAATATTCTTAAATTAGTATGATCTGATTTAAATACYCTTTAAATGAGAGTATTATTCTGTGAAAAGGAATGTTTTGAATGGTGTTTATTTTCAGAGTAAAACTACATTTCTGATTTCCTCAGTAGGGTGGGATTGGTGCACTTGTTACTGAATATTTCATGGACTATGTTTGTCTTCTTCTTAAATTTATGGTGAATGTAAGTATATGCAAGTGTAATGCTAATGAACAGTACTATTGGAAGTGTTTTGCATGGTTCTAGTAAACAGTGATTGCATTACAGCAAATACAAAATTTTGAGTTTCAAATTGTTTGCCTATTCGCTATATCTTCTTAGTGGCTAATCAAGTCTTCATCRTTGAGGTTTTTTAGACTTGCCCAATAGCCTTCACATCTTTGAAGCAGAACATTTGAAGCTGAGCACTGTCAAAGTCATAGGCTGAATCAATATTTTATCAGTTCAGTAAATGTTCTTATGTATAAGTACATGTCAGAGAACGTCTTTGTTTTCTAGAACATCAAGCTTTATTCATTGTGGTGTTTGCACAAAAATATTTTTTTTCCCTATTTTTTAATAAACTGAGCTTCTGATTTTGATSTCGTAAAGAATAAATTGGGCCTTATTCATGAAGCAATTTGTCGCTGACCCAGTTTTCAAAGTAAATTCAATTAATTTTTCATGCTGAAATGACAGAGAGTTTGTGATTACATAGCKCTATGCATTTGTAGTACCTTTTGACCTTGCTTTTCATTAATGCAGCCATTTCACCTATACTTAGTATGACATTCAGCTACTATGAAGTTATTCTAAATACTATTTGGAGACTTTCTTGGAAGGGACTTTTGGAGGGCATCATAAACCTTCTGCTCACAGCAGAGCTAACTGCTCCGTCAGAGCAGCTCTGGGCCTTGTGCACAGGAGTTTTGAGTCCATTGTCAGGGATTTCACAACCTTTCTGGGCAGCCAGGTCCAGTGTTTAAGCACACTCCTTGTGGGGAATTTTTTTTCTTCTATATGGAATTTCCCTTTCTGCAACGTGTGAGTGTTGCCTCTACTCCTTTCACTGTGCACTTTCAAGAAGATACTGGCTTTTTCCATGCATTTTCTCCATAGCCATCCACTTGGTAATTGAAGATGACAATTAGATCCCCCATTAACCTCTTCTTCTTCAGACTGAACAGATGCAACTCCCTTCGCTTCTTCCCATATGTCATATTGTCATGTGCTTAAACCCCTTAGCCACCGTGGTAGCAATCCACTGGATTCTTTCTAGTTTGTCAGTGTCTTTATGGGTTGTTGAGGAGCCCAAAGTAGACACAGTGCACTCAAAAGGGTGTAATATCCACTTACTGAATAGTACATCTTCCAAAAGCACAGACCTCGTGGACAAGATTCATCTTGCCTTATTGTTACCATCTAAAGAAATTTAAACTACCCAAGTAGACTTCTAAAATCAGTGAAGGGAGAAAATTTCCCTGGAAAGTGATTCATCACATCTGTCTCAGTTATTTTAGAAGGAGATAAATTACTTGCTGAAGGTGATTCTCTCTCTTCATTCACTTCTGCAGAAACTTGGATAGCTAGACTGGCCTGGACACATAAGAGACAGCTACATTAAAATAGGATGGATCCAACCTCCATGCTGTTAAGATCTGCGGTGTCTGCTGGTGTTTTGTTTCCAAGTATAAGATATTAGCAAACCACACCTTGGCTCTTTAATAAACAATGTACATCCTCCTGTCATCCTGCAAAAGCTGAGATAAGCATGRCATCTGTTATCTTCTTAACATAGAACTAAGGATACTGGCAAAATTGCATTTTCCTTCCAGAGTCCTAAACTTTTAAACTTACTCAGCCTTTTTATCATCACCTCACCTGAATCAGCATGGGTTTGTTCACTTGAGGGCTTACTCTTCTTAATGATCTTTTTCCATTTGAAAAGGGGGGGAGCAGACTACTGTTGTTTTAACAGATATAGAATAGAATAGAATAGAATAGAATAGAATAGAATAGAATAGAATAGAATAGAATAATTTCAGTTGGTAGGGACCTACAACGATCATCTAGTCCAACTGCCTGACCAATTCAGGGCTGACCAAGTTAAAGCATATTGTTACGGGCATTGTCCAAATGCCTCTTAAACACTGACAGGCTTGGGGCRTCGACCACCTCTCTAGGAAGCCTGTTCCAGTGTTTGACCACCCTCTCAGTAAAGAAATGCTTCCTAATGTCCAGTCTAAATATATATAATTCCGTAGTACTTTGAATTCACTCGTAGGAGATGAGAGTTGTGGGAAGGACGAGAAATACTGTTGAGTCTGAATTTTTTACTGAGGCTCATTATCCATTTTGGCAAAGGTGTCTAGGAATCTATGATTCTGCATATGTTTGTGCTAGACAGAGAAATACACAAAATTCTTAAAAATAACACAGCAGTTCTATAATTCATATAATTTGAAGTTGTAATAAAAATACATGTTCCTTCTATGTATATATTTTACTTGCTCCAGATTTTATTGATACAGTGCTTTATTGCAGGGGAACAGAAGTTGTATTCTGCAACCACTGAGCTAAAATAGAAAGAGGAGGAGCATTCAGATAAAGAATAGAAACTCAGATTTCAAGAGGGCTGAAGTAAAAGGCAGTGAAAGTTTGGAAAATTTGCCAAGACTAAGGAGGAAGAAATGGAACAAGATATGAATACCACTATTTAGATTTGTAAAGATGGAGATCGGGATGCTGAGAAAAGGTTTCTTTTTAAAGACATGAAGGTATTTGTAGAGAAAAGAATACCAGAGTGACAGAATACTTGAATGGAAGAAGTGTAAAAGGGAAGGAAATAASTTTGGTTAGGGCTAACCAGCAAAGACAAAAAAGAACAGATGAAACCAAAATCAGAGTTTTAAAAATAGCATCAAGAAAACTTGCAACTAAAGATTTTAAATGCATATTGCCTTAGGAAATGGATATTTAGCATTTAAATTTAGTGCAAAAAAGTTTCATGAAGTCACACTCCAAAAAATACCCAGAATTGTATACCTTTGCAACTGTTGTGGGAAACTGGTATGATTCCTATTGTTGAAAATATATATATGCTAATATATTTTGATTTCTGCAGCTATTTCCATTCAGGTTTTCCTCCCAAACAGAATAGTGGAACATGAATTTCTGGTTGAAAAAATTAAGTTCACTGAGAAAAAGACCTCTCAAAACTGTCCTATAAGCAGGAAAATATTTCTGGGTCTTCTTTCATCTGTTAGCTTCTACCAGGAATACACTTTGTCTCTTCAGGATTATATTAATAATTTGTCATTGCTTTTGCATTTTGATTCCCTTTGCGACATAAAAACACGGTGTCWTTCCCTATTTTAGTTCATTAACAATACTGAAATGTCCCATGGAACCGAGGTTTGTGAGATAAAGCAATGTCAAACTGTACTGTGACAATAGGTGGTATTTCAAACACTGGCTTGCTGATAAGACATTGAATTTGTACCTGGTTGAATCAGGCCTCTTAGCAAATGAAGCTCTGTAGCTGGCACAATGTATGTTATTGCTACACTAATTTTACTTTAAATTTGATTTTTATCCAATACTGAAACAAACTTTTGTGCCTCTTATTTTTTTCCTACTAGAAGCTGCTATAGCAAAACTTAGCCTAGTAAAGAGACCTCGTTTCACCTTGCCTCAAAGCCCAATGCTGCAATTAACAGTAGAGAAATAGGTGTATAAGACATAGGCAATGAAATGAAAAAGTATGTATTCATCAGCAGATGTAGTCCTAGGCCTTCCTTATTCAGGGTCCACCTTCTAAGCATGAGACAAATTAATATCAAGAAGGCCATAATCCTTCTTTTGTGTGTCTSCTTTTAAATTCCTTTTACTATTTTGTTCGTCTGCTATGGATGCTTCTGTATAGCCAGAGGACACTTGGGAGAATTCTCCCTTTTGTGGGTTGAAAAAGGTCACCACTTTCACACATCTTTCTTTGTCTTTTTTCAGGGAGTCTGAGGATCYATAGGTAGCAAGAAAAAGCGACAGTCTAGTCTTTGACAGTTTCTCTCTCGAAACCTGTGGGTGAAGCCAGTGAGAGTTATTGCAGAGACCCTCTGTGGTATTGTCAAGCATTGCCCTAGCAAATCTAAGTTCCCACAGTCCACATATCTGAAGAGATTTCTCAAAGAAACTTCACAAGCTTAGTTGTTATAGTGGCTGTTCCACTGGAAGGCTGCAGCAAACACAAGAAGACAGATTGCCAGTAGGATTCCCAGCAGGTAAAGTGGAGCTTCAGGGCTTTTCAGCTGGGATTAAGTAAGGGGCCGAGAGAATTTAAAGAAAGTTTCAAGTTAGTCTCAATTTCTATTTAATCCATAAATTGTTTCTATACATTAACGAAGTGGTACAGGGGATTTTTTGCACTTGCTCTGTGCCATTGCAAGGACATTCTTCTAGGAGAAGAGAACTTCTTTCCTCGGAGGTGGGGTTGACATGGGAACATTCAATCAGCATAGCTGCATAGTTTGCTAAGGTGATATTGGACTGTATGAAATTAGGTTTGCCTGTCTGGTTCTAGTTTCTAGAGGATAGGTTATCTTATCACCTCTAGCATTAATTGGCAAGCTTGTTGGCAGCCTCAGCAAAAGACCAAATAGTGCTTAGGTATGGAGCTTAAAATGCCATCTCATTCCTGCACTGAGTCCCCAAGCATGGGACTTATAGGAAAAATTTATSTGGCTGCTGTATTTTCTCTCTTCCATGGATAAACATAGCTTCAGCTCAAACCTGGTAGTTTTTGAAAGCAGTGATTCCCTGAAAAGAACATGATTAAAGAAGCAGGATATTGATAGTCAGCTGTTAGCTTCCTGCTGAGAAGTGAAAAGGGCCTTTTGGGAATATCAGGCATGGCATTAGCTCAGGAAGTCTCTAAAATCTTTACAATGAAGAAAGAGAATGAAAGGAAGCAAACACTGAAAAGCRTAAAGATAGTCCCCAGCCTGCAGACCACATATAATTAAAGACCAATTTAGCCTTTTTTGTATTTTTCATTTTGCTACTCATTCATGGTTCCACAAACAAATAGCATATGTGAAAAAATTTCGGATTATGGATGGTATGTGAACTACATGGTTTAGATAGTCACTGCTCCTTTTTTCTTGTTTGTAATATCTGACAGGTCTGCTAAGTGTCTTGTTTTTACTAGCTACATAGATTTTTTTAATCGATAGTTAATCAGTAATGTTGGTAAACTCCTCAGGCTGCAGTGGATATTTTCAGTAGATTTTTAAAATTTCCTTTCTTTTTAATCCCCTAAAACTCTTATAGTCTGTGTTTTAAATTACATTATGTGGAGTGAAACACGCATCATTATTACTCTTGCCCAGACGTCGTCTTGAGAATTGTTGAGAATCTTCCCCTCAACACGATAGCTAGTGAGAATGAATTCTTCACTCCCTAAACCAAACTCGTGTCATGGGAGACAGGAGATAACATCACATTTCTGTGTCAGGAAAAATCACAGTTCTGTGTTTTGTACAGAAGCCTGTACAAGTCTTCTTTAGTATGCATCTGACAGCATTGAACATGTGTATTGACTTACTGCTCTCTTGTTGTTCTATCCTTGGGCCTGTCCTGACAAGGCACTTAAAAAATTATGTGTGATTGTATTGTGGACAAAATGTCCAGGAGGTTAGCTACCAACTGCCCAGTTGTGATAAAAGCAGAAACTGCCTTGAACCTGACTTCTATTTCTCCTAAAAAACATTTCTTGATTATCACATTAAACTAAAATGGGATGAAATTGATCTAAATGCAGGGTTGACAAGCATACCTCACATAAAAAGTAGGCAGTTATCAAAACTTCCAGATCTGTTTGGAAGTACTGCCTTAGCTCAGTTTTATTTTGTGGGAGAAGAGATTGCTATGGTCTTTTTCTTTGAACACAGATACCAAGAGTCATATTTATATCCCCTGCTGAATCAAATTAAGCAGAAACAAAGAAAATGTGCTCTACTTCATCAAACCTCTTTATCTGAGCTTTCTCTTCAAAACTTATCACTGTCATGTCCCCTGACAGCATACCTCKCACTAGCTGCATTTTGTCAGATTTTTTACTATCTTTTAAAGAAAAGCTGGAATGACTTAAAGGGGCATTGCCAATTTAAAAATCAATGTATTTTCTCAATTTTCAAAATTACTCTTAGTTCCAAGCAATGCCTAATATTGTTGAAAAGGAGATAACCAAAAGAAAGAATCTGTCATTCATATGCAGTATGTTTGACTTGGTTTGCCAGTTTCTTTGCATCTTCCAGGTGTTACTGGGGGCCACACAACAACAAAGGAGTAAGTAGAGGATGCATGCAAATATTTTCATGGTGAACTGAGAAAAAAGAGAGTATTAGCAGGGGTACAAATGCTGAGGCAAAGAAATAAATGGAGATACTGGCAGTAACTGGGTAGGGATTGAGGAGCTTATTTTAGGAGGAAAGGGTGAAGATCAGAAGAATAGAAAAAGAGTAATAAGGGTGAGGCCATAAAGTTGGTCCCTCTCCTGCATCTGTGGTGGGAACTGTGGGGATGGAGTTTTGTCCTTATGTGAGTATTTGAACCTCTCTGATGGCCATGTGGAACTTGGAATCTGGGGATGTGTGGCTTTTAGGACAGTCTGAGCCCTTCACTCTCCAGGGTACCCATTGCAGATTTACCTTCATCATAATTAGGAGACTGGGCAGGCAAAAGAAGCACTCAGTCTCATCTCTATCCGCACAAGGAGGCAGTGAAACTCCAATGTCACTCTCACGTCAAACCACTACAATTTTCATGTGTTCCGTTGTTAAGGTAATAGAAAAGTAAGGATCCCTGATGTTGCTGTACTGTCTTGTAACTCTAGTTGGCTGATGTTTCCAGTGTGAATCATCATGATTATGAATTCTAAATTACTACTTTCTGTGAATATGGCATAATCTTCCTTTTGAGTATATGCCAGAACATAGCTAAAATACAAAACAAAAAACATAAGAAGGCAGAATTTCAAGGAAAGGATACCAAAGTCACTTGAATTTGTTTTCCCTGTTACCCAGCTTCATTGTACATTACCCTTTCAGTGGTCCTGGTTTTCTCAAATGAGTCAAGTTGTTCTCAGCTTTGAAGGACAAGAAAGTAGTTAGATTAGTCAGGTCTAAAGATCAGTTGAGAAGAAAAGGTAGATAAATTGTCAATATGATAAAAGATGAAATTCATTGCTGACAAATCCATAATAATGCACGTTAGATGCTACTTGTAGGCATTGTTGAGTTCTAAATGATGATATACTGAAGTATAGACWCGGGAATGGTAGTTGCCAAATGAAGGAAAGCCTCTAGTGACATGCAGCAGCACTTACTGAGGCAAAGGTAAATATTAAGAAGGAAACAGAAATAATCCTGAAATTAATTAATTAGTAATAGTGCTTAATAAATTGTGTGTGCTGTCATCTGGAATACTGTATGAAGTTTTCATAAATAGGCAAAATGTAATAGAAGTTTCTTTTTTGTACTGGAACATATAAAAATCGGAGCTGTTTAGTCTGGAGAAATGATTAATAAAGGAAATACATTGTAAGAATTTAAAATAATGAACATTGTAGAACAGTATTTTGTAGAGGGGAAATGAAATTTTTCTTCATTTTAATGAAACTGAGCAATAATGAAAATTAAACTTATAGTAGAAAATAAGATTCATGATGAGAAATGCATGCTATTGCATAGGAGGAAGTGAGTAAATGGATATGGAAAGGAGCTGTGGCTTGGCTTCTTTGAATTCAAGGTACTGTCAATTGGACATTACATAATACTGTTTTGGCACTAGTATTTCATATTATGCTAGGTAATTTCATGGAGGAGCCTGAGACATAGCTAGTTTCAAACTTCATAGATAAAGCTAATGAGGAACAGGTGTCCCCAACTGGGCAGAGAAGCAAACTCTGAGGCAGTCACTGTGAACCCTGACACATGGATGGTCAGTCCTGGAACAGTCAATGGTGAGTCACGTTTGCTGGTTGTCTGGGAGTGRATAGAAAGAGAGGCAGATTGTCAAAGGTGAAAGCAACTAGAACAAACAGCTACAAATATTTTTACAAAATACAGTGAGTGTCATGTTCTTTTCATCTGTATGTGAGAAAGAGCTGATTTAGTGGCACGTGAACATGCCTACTTTTTTATAATGCCTTTGGTCTATACAGCAGCATCAAGAAGCGAATTCTTTCTTTCTGCCATCCTTCACAAGTTCTCAAAGATTACTCCATTACTCCATAACTCCAAAATATCCACAAATTTTCCCCTCCCTTTCTTTTTCTGAGTACTTCTCGGAGAGAATATAATTTCTTTGAATGTGTTGTCATTTGCCAAGGAAGGAAGTGAAGATTAATTATTGTACTAATATTAAGTACCTGTCCCCCGTTTTGCCCTTTCCCATGTCACAGCCCACATTATGCYTTCCTTCATTTTTCAATCTGTTGTGCTTCCTGGCTGTCACTGGGAGCTGCCCCCTCAATCTCTTCTGCTTTAAAATCTTTTCTGTCCTTCCCTGTGTACTGTGGTCACTTCACCTCAGCKACACACCTACAAATCAAAGCACTTTGGTATGCCAACAAAACAAAGACATAACTCTATTCATTCACGCACATGGCATTGTGAAAGCCACAGAGAACTCTTGTTACTCTCTCTCCCACCACCAGCACAGTCCTTAGGACTGCATTTGATCGCAATTGATATAAAGAGATTCTGTTTACAATTAGTATCACTCCATGGCCTTTCAAGAGTATCACACGCATCAGCTAACCGAACCTTACTGCCCTACCAAAGTAGTCTGTTTTGACTACAACTGTTTTTTAGAGGAACAAAATGGACTTGTTCCATTCACAGTCCATCAATAGCATTGATCAGCTCAGAACCAAGATGTTTTGGTAATAGCTGAGTATAACCATCAGTTTACATTCTCTCCTATATGCAAACCTAGACTCCAAACAGGGCCTCAGCTGAGACCACACTCCCCCAGACTAAGTACAGATCCTGCACTACAGAACAAACTCTCTCTCTTTCCACATATTCACCACACTTTGCAAACATTAACTAATTAGTTAATCTGAGGTCCCACTTAAAACCAAGATACTTTTTTTAGAATCTGATTTAAAGCTAATTAATTAAGATGAGTTTCTGGCTTATTAAGCTCATCATAATAAGGACGTTATTTTGATTAGTCTAATGCTGCTCTCTCTCTCTCTCTCTCTCTCTCTCTCTTATTTTTTTACTCTGAATTCAGCATCATACTCGATGAAAGAGTAAAAATTGCTTGTTGACAATTTCACAGGGAATAAGAATAGCAGGGATCAAGTTTGCACTCATCAAACCAGTACAACAATCAGGCTTCCCCATATTCTGTGATATCCAGGGTACTTTAGCTTGGGAGTATCAACAAAGGCCCACTTCTCATTTACATCCAACATTGCATCTGGTTCAAGTGGGCTTTCATAACCCTCTGGAACATTCTCTCTAAGTAGTCAATGCTTCTCTATATTTCTAGCCTCAAAAGCACAAAATTCCCTCATAAACAATATTTGAAGGGAAACCCACAGAAGCTATATCAATCCTCAGTTCTGGTCAGGAGAGAAAACAGAGAGGAAGGACCTGCTTACCTATGTGTAAGGGGCACTATGTTCTCAGAAAGCTTAAACCCTAGATGCTGCTGCAAACTGAGCCCACTAAATGCCTTTTTTTTGCCCACTTAAATTCACTCCCCACCAGGTTATTACATTCATGTACTACTGATATGATAAGGTACTCACTCTGTGACCTGCCTTAGAATGAAGGATTAAAAAAGCAAGTAAACAAGTAATGATCTACAAAAACATGAATGAGCAATATAGAGTGCTTAATGCAGACTTTCAATGTAATCTTACAGACTAAGGAAGGAAAAACACTTTTTTGCAGTACATTTCCACTAGTTTGCATGGGCTGCATACATACACTTTCAAATGGACAACTTTTCAGTAAACTTTGACAAACTGTCCAGCCTCAATAAAATAATGAAGTTGCTCTTTTTTTTTCACTGGCCTCATGTGACAATGGAGCGCATTTTCCAAGTCATATGCTGCTTCATACTCTTCTGCTGCTTGTTGGAAGGTAGTAATGAATGAGTGCCCATGAAAATTTCTTTCCCTAAGTGTAGCTCTTCACTTTGCGAAGTCCCAAGCTCACCATTACAGTATCTTTAACATTAGTCAAGGATCATTTATAGATCAAGAGTTTGGCTATCTCATCTTTTCCCTTGGTCTAACTTCCCTTTATATTTTYTTTTTCTTCTTCTTTGATGGGAAAGAGCAGGAGGTAGAGTTCTCTTCCCTTTGCCACTGTTCCCTAGRAACAGGTTGTTCCCCTCTTTCTTCRCCTTTCTTAGTRTTTCTTTATTTCTTTGAATTTTATCTTRTTTATCACCCTCTGAATGTGCAATAAACTTTATCTATCACATATCCAGCAGAATATTCAATGTACATACAGCTTCTTAGATTCATAACTTCCACCTAACTGGAAGCTTCAAATAGACTCCATGCAAGGCATATTAATACAGCTGTTAGAGGAGCTCTGTTACCAGTRGCAAAGCATTCACAAAATAACTGTTACATCTTTGACCTCAAGGAAGACTTTCAAATATCATTAAAAGGCAAGCCTAAGGATTGAAGTTCATAATTTTTAGACACAAAAAATCATATACTTAGATCAAGGTTTTAGAATTTTCCTTGTGCCAAACATCACTCATACCTAATTGCTCCATAGGTGATAATTACTTCTTTTTCTGTATTCTCACAGGAGCTATTGAACTCTCCTCCCCCCTTTGCTAACATATCACCCTATCTTACGACTACTAACTCCTAATTAAATTAAACTCAGAGCAATTTTTCACGAGCTATTTGAAGTTTGTTGTTTCTGTTTTYGGACCTGAAAAAAAAATCTGTGCAAATATGCTTGTCTGTTTTTCCCATCTGTATCAGCTGGCCTAAAAAAATACAGTTGTTCTCCATTCAAACTATGACCGCTGTATGTTCTCTGGAAAGACCTTCACTGATTTTGGTAAAAAGTCCAGGCAAAGCCTGAGGGAGAAAGAACAGCTAAGCATTATACACAGTCAGGGGTCAAGCACTCAGGTTTGATCCTTTTCATTCTACCATTGCAGACATCCTTGAGATTTCTCTGCTAAGCAATTTTACAGACTAACTCTTCGGAAAACAAAAGGTCAGGAATACTGTGGGAGAAACCTATTATAGTAAGGCTTTGCAAAAGAGGACAGTCAAAGGGCTGTATTAGAAGGAAGAGAGATGAATGTTTGGAGCACAGGAAGGAGAGCCCTATTCCTTTTGAAAGAATGTAAGTAGAAGTCAGAATGCAGAGAGCTGGAGAGGGAGACAAAGGTAAATAGAGGACAAGGCCAAATAGATTGTATAAGAGAGAAGTATGTGCTAATAAGAGCACAAGAAGAGGAAAACCACACAAAATTAATCAAGCTGGGAGCAAAGTGGAAGTTAGCTATAAAAGGTCACAGCAAGGCATGCTCATGGGATTCAGTGAGGTTTTAAAGGAGGCAGGTGAGTCTCTCTGCAAAGAGAGTTGTAGACATCTGGAAGATGATGAGAATTTAGTCCACAGGAGCATGGGGATAGAAGGAAAGTGGTATRTTTAGGAGCAGTAAGATAGAAAGAGCTCTTATGTTATTTTTTAACAATAATTAAAAAAGGTATCTTGGGCTTGAAGAGGGCTAAGTGAAAGTGTTGCTATTTAGCTGTAACTAGCTATTGGCCTCATTTGGTCTCAGTACTAACCAGACCTCTGATGTGCCTGGTACATACTCTGATGGCTCTCTTCCTCTCTTACTGGCTTTAGYTTGTCAAATGGATTGAAGCTATACTTGATGTATGAGCTTAGGCACAGCTTTACGTTGATGCTGACGGTATCCCAATACTAGGGCCTACTCTCAGTATAATAGGAAATTTCTGAAACCTGAGTTGAGGCCACTGAAAGATCAAGGGTAGACATGTCTTTAATCATAAGCATCAAACATTCCGGTTGTAGATGAGCTCCAGAGTTGGAGTTCTCTGATTCAGTCTGGAGATCTTCACCACTTGGATAGCTCTTCTGATCCTCAGAATCAACCTCTAATCACTCTCGTTGACCCTGCAGCATTTGCTAACATCCTTGAAGTTAGTTTGAAACCACATCTGACTCTTCAGGCTCCAAAAAAGGTGAGGGCTCAGTGTAATCTTAGGGAAACACTGTCCAGCACAGGAAATTAGCAGCATAAAAGAAGTGGCTTAGATTACTTCTAGCCAGATATATGACTTGATGACAATCTCTTCAGTCAGAATTAGCAATTATATGGTCACTTCATTCTCTTTATTTCAACATGTCAATCACAGTTGGGAAGGATCCCCATCCTCCACCTCCCTTCCAAATTAGTATTGGGAGCAAACACACTGTGCTTTGGTTGGTGATATAGGAGATCTCTACCCCAATTTTATTACTACTMGTTCATTTTGAAGACTACTGTTAAAAAATAAGGTGAAAGGATGGTGAAGTAAGGTATGTGTAGGGAGAGGAGAGACACGAGGAAGTATTTCCATGTACTGATAGGATTCACCCTGCCATCCCCATCACTGATACACTGCACATCTCGCATGTTTTGCTCCCCATGTGCATTTGTCACCATAAGTTGGTTGAAAGATCTGTTGCTATCTCACACCATGCTCCTCTCTTACTTCTGTGTCTAGAGGCTGCACCCTTTATCACATCCTTTTATTACAAAAGGATTCAGCTATGTGTCCAAGGAATTTTAAAACTGAGATAAATAGATTACTTTGATAAGCAGGAGATACTTTTGGCCTGTTGCTGCTTGCGTACAGCCATGGGTATTAGCAAGCAGTGCAATCCAATAGGAGTGGGTGTGTAGGGAGAAGCAGCTGGTGCTGAGGACCCACTGCCCAGTGTGCTGGAGGTGCATTCCTGTAGGGCRTCTTTCAGTTCAGTTTCGTACAAGAAGTCTCTCGTATATAATACAGCTGCTCTGTGATGTGGGCCAAAGCATGATACATAGAGCATGAACAAGAGATTTACTTCAAAAGCACACTCTTGAGCCAAACTCAAATGCTAATGTAAACACTCGCAGTGTAAGCTGAGTGACTTCACAAATGCCAATGAATTTACATGGTGCAAGAACAAATGTGAAAATGGGATATAGGCAACTGAAGACAGGGAGAAGAGAGCAAGCATTTGTAATTGAGACAAGGAGGCACAAAACCTCTAAAAGAATAGCTGTCTGATATGTGATAGAAAACTTTTCCAGTGGCAGCAAATATTCCTGTACAGATCCTGCTGTTATTATTTTCTTGTGCATCTTGTGAATATATATTGTAAGCGTGAGGGACGATCTATCAATCTATAACATACATTGAGCCACAGCCTAGAATAAAATAATTCATGCAGTGCTAGGATAAAAATTATATATGGAAAGATRCCAAAGAGTTAATAGTCTATATTCTCTTTTTAAATCACTTTTGCAGGACTGTGAATCCCTTGGCTCTGATGGAGTTTCTCCTGGCTTTCATTGTTATATGAGRCAGCATATCCAAAAATGTCTTCATATCAATGTCAACATCTCTACCTTCTGTCTGTGTTTTTTTAGTTAGGAGATATTCTGAAGGGACATCTTAATCTGTTTACAGTATAAACAAATACCACATGGAATTAAACTTTAATTTTTAAAATCATTTGAATGTGTTTCTGGCTCTTCAAATCAGCATTCCAGATTTCATAATGCACAGACTGTGTGCACAAATAAATTCTTCCGGTGAACAYATTTACAATATCAGGATAGAAGTCATGAAAGAAGCTGCTGCATAGGGCAGAAGTAATTATTGGAAATTAGCTAAAATATTAGTTACAATTCTGTGACTGAAATCAGAACCATTCACTGTTTTGTTTAACTTTTCTGCTGTTTAAGAATTTATTTAATTTCCTTTACCATTTCATTTCGCATGTGCCAAAATCCTGAATATTTCGAATCCTGCATATAGCTGACRATACCAGCTAAATTTAAAATCCCTTTTCAGTGTATTCTCTTTCTGAGATGATAGTGTTTCTTTTATACTTACATTACATACACAGGGCACCCCATTCAATAGTTGTGAAAATATATGGACTTCTATATAAATTTTATGACCAGAAGAAACAGTTATGTCACTACATTTCAGTAAGCTTTTTAATACAAAAGACATAAATTAGTCATTGCCTTTTCAAATACCAAAGCAAAATTTAGTGGGCTGCTGAGCAATATCTAGTGAGAACATTAAGAGGCAACTTTCCAGAGCTGTTGTGAAACCTCTTTTATGAAACTGTAATATAATTTTGCAATTTTAATTTATTTTTGCTTTGAGRAGTAAGTATCTATGTGACTGTACTCCACCTGGAAACTTCAAAGACTGCTTTTATGTGAAGCAGCACATAAGAGAGGAAAAACTGTTCTTTCTGAGTACATATTTGTTCATTCCCATTTCTCGTCTCCATTAATCTAAGGTCAGAGTTCTTACTGACCAAATATGTTTGTTGCTTTTTGATCATGAAAAAGCATAGTAACTGCTGTAAATAATATTAAAATAAAATTTAATTTAATTTTATAGATGTCAGTTACGAGATTTTTTTTAACACCTGTCATTTCAATAGCACCAGTGATTTTCAGATTTTTTCCTGAACTGTTCAGCTTGCTTTGGTGAACCAAAAAGCCTATTTTGTCAGTCTTTGAAATATAATGGTCCTTTATATGAGATCGATATTATGTTACAAGACTTTTGACAGGACTRCATTGAATTGGCACAAAACCATAATAGTTTGCCATAACTTGTCTTAATCTTCATTATCTTGTAAGAGTTTTCTAATATCAAAAGGGCCATTCTAGATGAACAACATGAACAGTTTGCTAACGTTTATCTGAGGCAAGCAGTCCTTTCGTAAACATTATCCAGCCTTTCTGTTTGAGCAAAAGTGCAATGTTTGTCATATGCAAGGCTGATATTGCCTTTTCTAATCCCTGAACTGCTGGTGGTTATCAGTAGTACATTCGGGCTGCTAGTAATAATACTACTGAACTGATATTTGTTTAATACCCAAGATGTTTCTCACACAGAGGCCAAAATTGGCTTAATCAAAGTACCTTTCCCGTGTATTAGAGACAGCAGTAAATTCAACTGATACGATCACTGAATCTTTCACGTTTATGGAACCTGATTATCTCCAAGTTAAAACTTAGCAGTTCATTGGTGTTGGCTTTCGAGCTATTTGCTAATTTTTTCCCCTTTATTTCCCTTAGTACTCAGCTCTAAGAATTAAATTTAGATTAGGCATGCAATATTCATAGGTGATAAGAAGTTCCTCCTAGTTAGGTCAGACTTCTTTCCTTCCTTCTTTYCTTTTTCTCACATATATGTGACTAAATACTCTAGATCCACTGGCAGTAGCTTTCTCAGTTTTCCAGCAGGCAGTTTTGAATTCAACCAAAGCACCATTTTGCTTTACAAAGCAAAGTATAATTAGTACACTTTGAGTCCAAAAGGTTACTTAGATGCAGAGTTGCCATATAGTACTCTGTGAATGACTGCATGTATTGTATGTATAATTGGAGCATAGTTAGACAAATAGCTGCTTGTATTCATTAACTGTAGTAGCAGAAATGTAGTAAAACCAAAGATACTTTACTCCTGAAGTGCACAGCTGAATGATAACAAACTCATATGGTCACTGATTTGTTTTTTTCTTTATGTTAGCAATTTGGACAGATTAAGATGACTTAAGATGGCTATAAACCAACGTTTATTGGTTTCTGAAACCTGGGATCTGCTTGAATTCTTAAGTAAAACAACTTTCCAAATCTTGGCCAATATAATCAGAATATCACTTTCAACAGATAACATAGACCCAGGTTTTCTGAGAGGTATAGACTTGCTTACAGTTGCCTAGAATGAACAATTTAGATTACATAATACTTCTAATATTGATATATGTAGCATCTGAACGAATTAAAGATTGCATGTAGCAAAAAATGCACCTATTTCTGATTAGATGCTGTGGTTTCTTCTAGTTCCATCTTGTTATTGTAAAGCAAGAATTTCTTCTGCTTTCAGAGATAAAAGTTGCATGCATAGTTCTAGCAGCCCAAGTCTCAAACCCTGGGTTAGGAGATGAGCCACAACTAGGTTTTGCAATCCCCCCCCCCCCGCAGACAAATAAAGGTGGAGTCAACACCAAGCGACTGATAACTCAAATTGAACTCTTTCTTGATTACAGATAACAAGTGTCTAAGCAGTAACTATCTTATCTTCTATATTACTAGAAAATTAGAAAAGGAGAGAGAAAACAAAAGAAGAGAAGGAAAGGAGATAGAGGTAATAAAAGAAAAGATATCACCACCCTCTAGGTTCCAGCGGCATCTTGTAATCTCTAGTTCGTGGTTCCTGGATGATGGGCCGGCAGTTGGCTGGGCTAATTTTGTGCTTTTTATTGTCTCTGGGTTTCTGGGGTCTTCCCACCGGGCGGAGTTTCATTGCGCTTGCATACTGTTCTGTCTAGAAAGTTCTCAAAATGGGTCTGGGGGATGAGAAAGCTCTCAAAATGAGTCTGGGGGATGCAGGGGGGCCTGGTGGTTGATTGCCCCCCTTATTACCGTGACCCTTGTATGACCTTTCTGTGCGCACGTGCCTTTCATCTCTTGTCAGATTGGGGAAGCAGAGCAGGGAACGACACCGTCCTGCCTCCACAAGACTTGCTCCCTCTTATCACTTCCCAGCTTTGTGGTGTTGCAAGAACAGTTTGTTTAAGGCATAGCTCATAGATCACATCATGACACCTATCCCCGGGTTTCAATCTACTTAACATATGCAGTCTTAATATTGTATTGATTTAGTTTATTAACTTTGCTTTTAGTCAAAGTGCAAGTCTTCAACAAGTCTTGCCTATACCTCTGTCTGCTAACCTTATGACCTTATCAATAAACAAGATGTCTATTTAGTTTAACTGAAGTTATTTCTTCTGTGTAATAAGAATGGCTTTGATGTAGCAATCACCCAGGAAGCTTTTTAATTCTTTACACTGTTTGTAGGCAATGGGAAATTTAAATTAATGAATGAATGTCTTACTTTTTTGGTGAGACCAGGAAATCAAGCTTCCACTTTTTTTCCTTGTGTCCTCTACAGCTCAAATTAAAGCTCAAACAAGACTTAGTTGTGATCTGAATTAATTAATGGAACACTGAATAACCAGTTAAAACACATTCTCTATGAAGATTGGTAAATATACGGTAGAGTGAGAGATTATACCATTACATAGTTCATGGCTTCTCAGTGATTTGTTTAGGAGACTTTTATTTTCATGAAAAAAGAAAAAAAAAAGAGAAAAAATGTGTTTTCAGGTCTGCGCACAAGTTCTTCAGATTTTACATGCCCTGAAACAATGAATTTCTCATTGCTATCCTTACATACATACAGAAGCATCTTTGCTGAGCAAAATGATTATGGATAATACTAAATGAACGTTAAAGCAACCAAGATCACGTATACATGAACTCTGCAGAGCATCATCTGTCAGTATTATGACATTTTAATGAATTACTTAAGATAATTGATGCAATTAAAACATTTCAGCCTGATCTTTTCTGTAAGGGTAATCTTCAGTTTAAAAATACCTGATGTAATTGGGYCATTTTTGATGAAGGACAAGTGTTGGATTATGCCAGTACTTTGAGGTTAAGCAGAGACTGAGGTTTCCTCAAAAGAGAAACACAGGTCTYGATAATTTTTTGAAACAGAAAGTTTCTAGGCATATTTTTCTACAGATGCTGCAAAKGAATCACAATTTAGATTATACCATGTTTCTATAATTCTGAAGTTGGGTGCAGATAGAGTGCCCCTTCTCAGGCTTCTGTGAATGATGCTCAAGTCTTTACATAATCAGATCTTTTATTGCAATCAATTAGGCTTAAAGCCTGGTCTAATTTTTGGCTTTTTTGAGGAAGCAAATACAGCCTGATTTACATAAAATACTGCAGCATGTAAAGATGCCGATATGAATGAAGGAGATGGAGTTTATTTAAACTCTGAAGCTCTGTGGTTTGAGACTTTTTTTTTTGATGTACTTCTCACGTTTTAACTGACAGTGTTGAACAAGAAAAAAGGTCTCTTGTTAATTGAAATCTACTGTAAATTCCCATCGATGCCAGCAAAGATGCTGTAGTCCAGTGGATTAAATTGCTGTATTATATTTAAAAAGCAAAGCATTAATATTCTATTAAGGTTATCCTTTCCTTCACAATTTCTATTAGTTATTTTCCATTGTGCAATTATGGATTAATTGCTTCCTAACACTTTTTAATGTATCAGTGCTTTGTAATGGTTTGAATTTAGCGAAGAGGAGGTACAGTCCATTACACATAATTAACATGGCCACTATTAATACATTCATGGCCAGTGTCAGGGAGGTCATTAGATTACAGGAATAGTCTCTAATCATYGCTTGGCACTAAGTTCTCCTGGGCACGTATGAACTGCAGCTGCATGTATAAATCTCTTGGTGCACTTCCCAAGGATCCTGCAAGCAGCATTGGATTAGATTTTGGAAAAAAAAATTCTTGTTCTACAAATACTGTAATACAGAGTATTTGGCAGTTTTGACTCTAAACTTGTACTTCCTCAATGTCACACAACAAGCATGACATGAAAAATAAGACTTCCAAACACTAAAACAGCACTATAAGCTCTGAATAACTTCTAACACATTTGCTACCCAAATCACCTTTGTTTCTACCAAAACAATGGGCCAAATTTAGCCAGAGTATAATCTAAACTTCACTAACTTAAGAAGAATTCAGACATTTTAGACTAGGGCTGAATGTTGTGCGAAGTGATATTTTCCCTACCTCTTCTAAGATGTTAGTTTTAAAAATACATGCATGGCTGGAGTTTGAGAAAGTTGTTCTAAAGCTGTGCAAGCCCTACAGGAATTTAAGCAGGATGAAATGGCAGGTTGGCAAGGTTCACAATATAAGCCACATCCTGATTTCAGAAGTAAGCAGAGCAGACTTCATTATGATATCTGAAGTTATGAAATTTGGAAAATATACGTAAACATTTTTTTCACCATCAAAAATCAAAGTAAAAACCTTAAAACAGAAAGAACCTAGCTTTCTTGTCAAACAGATTTTGKTTTATATTTTGGTTTAGTGTGTCTGTATTTAGAAAATTTTCTATCATCTTCATGATTTCTGTTTTAGCAAATTGTGCCAATATTTTGGTATTAAAATAAACTGATACATTAAAGACCATTTAAAATAAAACAGTCTCATGCTTACAGCCATTAAAAATCAAAGTCATTGTCTTTTGTCATCTTTCTATGCTCATTGATATTGCAAAGCTCAGGGAAAAGTAGATGATTAAAAAAAAACGAACTCTCAAAATTTCAGCCTCCACACTGCAATGTGTAGTTTTCATCATGAACGTTTTATACAGGGGATGTTCAGCAGTATGGCTGCTTCATTAGCTCTGGGTTGTGCAATACCCAAGTATAAAGTTGGCCTCATTTTCATAGGTGCTTACAGCTCATAATGAAGTCTGTGTAATCTTGCATTTGCTATACTGTTCTGTAAATCAGGCCAGCAGCTTTCAATAGGGATAGTAATTAAAAGGAGCGTGGTGATACGATGTTTAATTTGTCTGATAAATAAGCCTGAATGTAAGTAGGGGTATATTCCTGTTGCTGAATGTTTCTAACAACTGTTGACAAATCTAGTCAAAGAAAATAATATTCTATGGCAAAAATGAAGAAAAAAATTATACATACATGTATGTATACATATATATATGTGTATATATATATCTCTCTATCCCCAGTGCAGGCTCTGTCTGTTAATCCAGCATCCCAGCATACTATCTTCTATCCCCTTAACAATTTTGCTTCAGGATCAGTGTTTCCAGTCCATAGCCCATAGTCACTGATATTTCCCTTTATTCCCACTGTACACCCCTGCTCTCCTTACCCAAACTGAGACCTGCACCTCAAGYCCTTCAGCTACTTAAGGCACACCATATCTCAATGGCCCTGTGGGTTGTGCATCACCCTTACCCTCTTCCTACATCTTGAACCAGCAAGGCAGTTTCTGAGCTGCTTTTATTATTGCAGAAGCAACCATTTTAGCTCCTTAAAGGAGGTGGTCCAGAGCAATAGCTGCAGTTATCACTGCAGTCATAAACAGTTTTATAACTTCTGGTCCTTACAATGACTCTGATTCTCACATCATCCTGGCAGAATATTTCTTATGCAGTGAAAGAAGCAAGCAGTTGTTTGACTTACCCACATCAATGATATGTGGGTTATTACTAGGTGGGAGCTTTGTATACAGAGTAGCTGCAGTTTTGTGGCCCTTCCTGTTTCTCTGTGGAAATGGTTTGCTGCTACTGCTCCGTGGGGCTTTCATTGCCAATACCAGTAGAAGTTACAAGCCCAAAAGGTACTGTGATACACACATGTGGATTGTGCTCCCCCTGCTTGGACAGCTCTGGTATGATGGCTGTTACGCAGCAGTAGTAGAATTCACATTTTCATTTTCCCCTTTTGCAGACACACAAAGCAAGCGTGTCTTGCTTCCAAATATGCTGCCAGCTGCTGAGGGAAACATGTTCCCTTCAGACAGATTAARAGTTTGTTTGGAATTGGCATTATTTTAGTTGTGTGTCATTTGCTTATGTAAAATTCTAACCAGGCAAAAAGCCCTCATTATTACTAGCAGCATTAACCACTTAAGGGTCATATGTATATATTTTGAGTTCTGTCTTGTTTTTTAAGAGGTAATTCTATAAACAAAAAAATAGTCTCATAATTTATAGAGCATTATGAATAATTGAAAAAAATGAAAAAAAATTTAAAAATCAGCGAAGAGATTGTTGATATATATTGCCAAGCAGGASCCACCGTAAGTTGTACTGATAAACAGTGATCTCTTATTTGTAAAAATTCTTTGAAAATATTAGAAGTATCTTATTATAAGAGTATAACAAAAAAATATAATTTGCATTTGTTCAAACTTTGATTTCATTTTATTCAGTATGCTGCTATCCCAGCTGTGCACTGGAAGGAGATTCAAGCCAAAATTTACAGATTCTGAGCTGACAGAACTCTACCAGAGAAGGATGACACGTTCTCTCCTAATGTCCAGGTCAGACTCCTCTCTGCTTCTGTTCCTATTTTGTTCACCACCACTAGTGTCTGAGGGATCGTCCAATTTCATAAACTATTGTGAACAACTTTCTCTGGCAGCCACCCCACCTGAATGTCTCCATGGATCTTCCTTGTTTCCGGGCAAAGCAATGTATAGTCATAGTACTTATGCACCTTTTATGCACTAGCATTTTCCTGTTGCATCCAAAAATTTGTCCGGTATCCTAAAGCCAACCATTCAGAAGGAGCTAATGGTCCTGCTGAGGGCTGTGATCATAGGGACCTCACAAGAGGCAGTGGTTCTGCCTACATGACATTTCAAGTGAACTACACAGCCATCAGACCTTGGTGCATCTCAGGAATCTGGAGCATATGTCAAAAGCTGCTAGATCACTGGCCTTTCAGGCTTCAGGCTGTAGCCTCTCTACACCACTGTTCTTTCTTGTTCCTTAGGCCTGGCCTAACTGAGCTCATATCCTTGCTTGGTCTTCATTTTCCTGCCTGGTTCATCCTTAGKTTTTTTTTCTGTCTTCCTGTTGATTTCACCACTGAGCCCTGCTCATTGTCTCCCTGTTGGTCCCAGGATGGCTCTTGTAACAGAAGGATATGCTGTTGGCTTGAGAGCCTCACTTCCAAACTGTCTGGTTGAGCTATTCAAACTGAAGGCTTGATAGAATTAAAATGTTTCTGGATGGTGTGGTGAGATTAAGATGACTGGCTGTAACCTTTGAACAAGAGCTATGCACCTATGTTGTCAGGTAGGCCAGAATCTTATGCAAGCATGAAACAGGAACTGCAGGCTCTTTGATAGTTAAAGGCTTTTAGCTACATGAATCTGGATGACTATATGATGTGGATATGGAGTGGAGCTACAGGTCTGGAAGGAATAGGTGGGATGAGTTTTGGGGTGAAATGTATCTGCTAAATTCTTTTTGCTGCCTGAAAACTGAAGATGAACTGTGCTTTGAAGACTGGGAGGTAACAAATAAAATAGTACACTTTTCAACACTTGGAAAAAAAGATTAATAACTGGATACCCTGGAGCTATGCATGAAGTTGCTGGCTAAGTTTAATAATCTAAATTAGGAGACTAGTGTGGAATTCATCTCACCCAACTTCAGACATTTACAACATATGCTGYAGGCATATACACTTAAGCAAGTCACTTGGGGCTTCTCTTTAAGGTCAATGGGAGAAACAGAAAGTGATATATTAGGCCTATTATAGACACGCAGTTTAGAAAGAGAAGATTTACTCCCTATTTCTCCCACTGACCTTGAAGAGAAGCCTGAAGTGACCAGCTCAGTTCTTCATATCTGCTTTTGGTCAGACAAATCTCACCTTTAGGCTCCCTACATAGTTAACCTTCACTAGCCAAATCAAAGGAGAAGGCTACTTTAGGCACTTTGAACCGTCCTCTTGCTCACTACTGACCACAAAAGAAAACCAAAGATGACTAGATTTAGCATTTCAGTTAGATACTTACAAATTACACATAGTGAATTCCTCTGCCCTGATTTTCACTGTATACATTGGTGACAATCTAAGAAGAATGTATCAAATACTAATTAAGTTGGTTGAACATGTAGATGCCRTTTAGATTACTTATAACTGGAAAGGGCTGGATTCAAAAAACCTTAAAGAAACTATCAATTGGCAGTGTGACAAGCAGAATTCAAGGAACAGGAAATCTGGATAGTTTAAAGATTAAAATACCAAAATATAGATTTTATTACAGGTATTAATAACTTCAAAAAGAGTAGAGCAGTGGCTTAGATATTTTTTTAGATATCGTTTTCTCTTTAAATAGGTAAAACTAACTCCAGTTCCAGAGTGAAGGAACTGCAGTGTGTTTTCTTTCATGTCTTTGGATGCTCATCATGTTTTTCTTAAAAAGGAAAAAAAAAAAACTTCAGTGATGCTACCAATAAGAAAATAAATGCAAATTTTTAGGATTTATACAATAAATATTTCCCTCCCCCACTGCTGAAAAGTAGTAAATGAGAGTTCAGTTAAAGAGAAAAAATAAACAGATTATATRATCATTTGTAGCTCTATCAAAAAGTAGAGTAGAATAGGAATAAAATGGTGCTTCATTTGATGTGGTTCATATGTGCTATAAGGTTGAATTGAATTTCAGGTAGTTAGAGATTGACTTGAAATTAAGTGATATACACTGCTGATTAATAAGCACTTATGGAATACAAGATGCCTAGGAAGACAATGGCCAAAAATAAGAAAGAACAAGAACGTGATTTTAAGCATGAAAAATAGCAGTGAGGCTGAAATGCACATTAAACTCAGACATTCCAAATCTAAGGCTTGCTCCACTCCAATAGTTTCARCTATCTTCCAGTTCTAATGCAAGTATCTTCCAAGAGAGCCAAAACCAGAGATCAACTAATTTATTTTCCTACGTATACTTGCTATTTCAGATGTTTGTTCCTGGATATAATACAAAGAAAGCATAGAARCCCCTGAAAAGATTCTGGAAATGACATTTGAAAGCCATTTTGATGGCTTCCAGAGCTATTGAACATTCCAGATGAATTAGTGTAAGATGCAATGCCCTCCATAGATTAGCAGTGAGTACACTGTCTTCACTGCGAAGATGAGCCAACAAGGGTGCAATGAGTTGACCAATGTACCATGTTGAAAAATAGGATGCATCTTGGCATAGAAATTTGGACTGCTTCTAGTTTTCTCACTGCTAAGTTGTACTACAATATATCCTCAGGGTGCAAAAAGGAATTTTTAGCGCTGTCTTTATAAAACTGAATCCTAATATGTTGATATGAACATGGTTTGCACAAAAGCCCTTATCTGGTGATTGTCAGTCAACCTAAATTAGTGTTTCATTCTGTAAAGGAAATGTTACTAYAGAAAGCACAGGAATTTTAAAAATTTTGGTCTCAGCAGTTATTCTGGGAAGCTGTCCYACTGCACTATGATAGTTTAGGAAGACGTAAAAATATTCTGATTTTTAAAAAAATAATGCATGGATTCAGTCATTGTCAGTCTTGAAAATTAATACATGTGTTTGCTTCTGATGGTGCATTATGCTAAATAACTACTAAGATCTTTTGAAGGTAAGAACAGTCTGTGATATCAGCAATCTCAAGAGTTTCAGAAAATCCTTTTATTTTGGGAAGGGTTAAGGTTGAAGGTATATCAATGTACAGAATGGCACAAACTCCCTGTGTAGCTGGGAACATCTTTCTTATCTTCGAGGCCATCTAAGGTGGTGCACAGACTTTTTAGTAAGAAAAACACAGGGGTGGTTTTTTTTTTTGTTTAGATGTAAGGATTTAAGTAGAAAGGCACTCATTAGAATGTGATATTGATATTTTAARGATTGGTAGAGTTTTAGTGGAAAATTATTAAGATGAGAGAAGTGGTAAATGCCCTACCTCTCTTTGAGATTCTAGATGTGAAAAGGAATTTTATAAGGAGTACCATGGAAAAGTGAAATCTAAGCTTATGGTGAATATAGTAGAAAATTTCTGTAAGCTGCTCTGCTGGATATACAGAAATAAGTGCCCATGATAAAGACCTCAATTTCTGTGGATTTAGAGGTGCTCTGAGAAGGTCAAAGTCGTCATCCTGAACTTGAACTTGTCAAAGATAAAAGCTCTCAAGTCTATAATGAGACTGAAGTTTTGATTGATGTCCTTTGGGAATAGCTCACAGGAATCATGATTTTATAACACTATAGAATAATCTTCGTTGCAGTCAGTCTTACAGAGGTGATGAAACTGGGGTATGCTCATATTCCCTTGATGCTTTGAATCGTCTTCTTATTCTACTGGCTGTAGAGTCTTCTAGACTAAATGAGTTGCATAAATTAGACAGAATGTAAGGAAGGACAGGGTTTTCTCCCTGCAAAAAGGYCTTTGAACTGAATCAGGCTAAATCTAGGTCAGTGCCTGAAAAGAATCTGTCAGCACTCCACATAGCTTCTAATAGTTATCAGCAATAAGTGTAAAAGCTTGACCTACAAATCCACAGCTCAGCTTCCAGCTGTGACCATGGTGAAAGCACTTACAGGCTGCAGCTACTTTTTGATGGACCCATTTTGATCACGCTCTGCAGATGGASAACATCACTTAGGTCCTGACTTTTCCTGAAGCTTGATCCAAAGGGTTYTTAAGGGAGCCTTCCAGCTCAGAGCGGATGGCTTCTGTGACCTGCATCATCTGAACAGTTCACCTGTCCCTCAGCATTTTCCAGTGAGAAGATAGCTTGAACTGATATAATTTGATAAATTCATTTCAAATTATCTCTGGTGTTCTCTACGTATTTTCTAAAATAGGTGATTCAACAAGCTTAACGCTTTCCCTTTTACCCTCTAAAGCATGTTTATTGCAACTATGATTTGTATAGAGATTTTTAGCATATACCTGTTTTACAACATGTAACAATTAGTTACAATTGTCCAATTTATTTTCTTTTTAAGGACAAGTATAAAAAAGAAAATCAGTTTCTTTAGAGTAAAAGCTGATTTAATCTTTTACTCATTCATAATTATCCTATTATATGTATCAGATTTTTCTGCTCTCTATATATTAATAATATTCATAGAATTAAAAGTCGGAGAAATATTTTAAATGTGTGTTTGACCTCTTAGATAATATTAATATAGAATTCCTGAAAGTGATTGCTACATCTGACTTTATAAGCTCCATCTGAGTGCATCTTTTAGAAGGACATCAATCTTAACTGCAGGTGATGAAAATTTGTCATGTTCCATGATGATCACCCTCACTGTCTCACTATTAAATACAGTATCATTTCTYCAGTTTGAACTCTGCTATCTTCAGATTTCAGTTGTTGATTCAAATTCTGGTTATCTGTAAAATCCCTTAATCCTCTTCTTGACCTCATGAGCTTGACACTTTTTTAGGTGAGAGAGCAATTGAAGGAAACAAAAGGCCATTGAAACCTAATAGGTGATTTGGTGAAAAATCTTCCTAAACATCCCTCTTTTGACAGTTGGTCTCAGTCCAGAACGAAGCCTCTTCCTTTCCCCCTAGGAACAGCAACAAAGGTGTTTATATTTCACTGTCTTGGCAAACCCAACTTTTTTTCCCCAGGTATTTATGCAGTTTTGAGGCCATGGAAAATCGTTTATCCCATTGCCATTTAATTCTTCTTCTCATGGGGATAGATATAATATAGAGTGAAATTTATTCTCTGCTACAAAAACATTATTTAACTGAATTAGAATAWGGAAAATAGTGTTAGAGTTGTACATCTCACGTGGATGTAAAACTGTTCAAAATCAGATCCTAAAACACAAAATCCAAATGACTATTATTTTTCTACATCTAAACTCCATTTGAAAATAGTCTCAAATAATTGACCATTTATACTCACATACCCAATGTGTGGGACATGAAATTTTATTTCAGCATTTTAAAGTATTTGAAGCCCATCTGTTTAAAAAACAAAAAGCAGAAAGATAGCAACTATGTTCTACTATTCAAAAAAGTGTCAGTTACACCACACGAACATTTTATCATTTGATAAAGGCCATACGATAGTAGCAACTTTCTGTTRCTGTACTAACACAGACAAAGAGCTGATGGTTTGTTGATGAGCATTTATCTAACTCCTAAATTCTTTTGGAATAAAGATGAATCTGTATAGAAAGAGTGTCTTGTGATAACATACTGAGTTCTGTGGTGCTTAGAGAGAAGCTGAGAGTAGGTAACTTAGCTACCCTCAATTAAAATATGACTGTTCCAAGGGAAAACTGAATGAGTCTGAATGGGGTTTACTTCAAGAAAAAACTAAGTACAGAAAGATGTTCCACCTTCAGCAAGAGTGATTAAAAAGGGCACGATGGGAAATGAGATGTTTGTATGTCAGCATTCATATTTCAGTTCTGGGATTTTCAGGGAATCAAGACAGATCCTTTTAAACTAGATGACTTGAATGGAGTGTGCCTTCTCCAGTCTCTTGATTATGTATCCCAGAAGGCCAAAATCTGTGTGGTTCTGACTCCTTCATTTGGAGCATGCTTCAGGCTGTTAGTTGTTTTACACGGGTTTTGCTTTAAAACTAACTTCTTCAGGTAGTTACCAGCTTGCTATATTAGCAGAACTATCGCATTTCAGAAGAATTTGGAGAATTTATATTTTTTTAGTATATCAGCTCCTTTGGTGAAGCTGCAGTAAAGCCATTCCTGGGGGTGGGGAACCATCTCCTATTTTTCATTTCAGATAGATATAGATATTTATAATAGGCATGTCTAAATATAAGCTACTGTGCAGTAATGAATGTCTTTACGCAGCTGAGCACCACTTACTGTTAGCTTCTTAGCTTAGTTCTCTAATTCTTATGCTTGTCCTTTAACTGATGATCCAGCCTTGATGAATTCAGCTGTTCTTGTTAAGCCACTTCAGGATGTAAGAAGAAACAAAAGGAGCGTTGTTTTGACTTTACGTTACCCATATCTAGTGCACATTGGTTTGGWTGTTACTTTCCAAATACCACCTTTCTATACAAATGCACATTTGTAAACCATTGCATTTCATTMGATCATGGATTAGATAATCAAGGCAAGACAGACAAGGCAAGAGCTGAAGCGTGGAGGAACTGTCTTACAGAAGGAGAAGTCAGAACTCACTGAAAGACTCCTCATGGACAAYGAGTCCACGAAGGACAAAGTAATTTCAGGGTCGCAAGGTAAGGAAACATGGTGTCTCACCTAAATTACACTATTGCTGTATGACTATAGCTTTTTTTTTCTTCTTTCTYATTTMGAAAATTTTATATACCATTTACATACACATACACACATGCACACAGACTCCTCACAGTCTTATTCTTTTGAACTGAAAAATAAATTCAAAGAAATAATTATCAATGAAAGTGGTATACCAATATGTGATTTTCAGAATTCCCTTCCAGTGTATAACAAGAGCAAGTTCATACACATGTTATCTTTTGATAACTTCCTTCTGGTTTTCTTTTGATAACTTTGGTAAGAGTGAAATGCAACAGTGATGCTACAGGATGAAAACAGAGAAAGAAAAAATATTGTAGACGACAACCTAAGAAACAGCCTCAAGACCAGTGGAGAAATGGTCTCAGGAGATAGTATATTGGATATTATTCTGATGCTGTACCTAAGCATAACCAAAAGACCAATAAGGTAACATGCATAATATTTTTTTAGCATGTCCTAATGTAGTAATAGGAGAACCTTAATTCTCTGCTTCCTCCCTGCTAAGCCTCTGTTTTTGAAAACTGCCCTCAAATTTACCTTTGCTCCTGCACTATCTGCAACACTCTCTTACACTTCAATTTTCCTTGTACGCTCTAAAAGCAATGAGAGGAAGAGAAAGAAGGCACTCTTCTTATTACTTGTTTTGGAAGGAGCTGCAGAAATATACTTCTTTTCTTCTTTTCTTCTTTCTGGCCTTCTGGCCATGCTCAAATTTACAACTGCAATATTGAATAGATCTCTTTTGAGGATTAAATACTACAGCTGAGGTGACTTCTCAGATTAAAATGCCTCTTCTTTCTCTGACAACTTTGGTCTTTGAAATAAATTGTAATATTTGGGTTTTCTCCAGTCAAAATTTCATTTGTGGTATTGTATCCCAGATTAATACATATTATGAAGTTATTGCTATGAAGGGACTTGTTACTGATAAACGAAACACACTGATTGTAAATGCAATGAGTGTCAATAGAAGATTAYGGAGTATAAGTTTTTGTAAGCCTCATTTCTGCTTCTGTACAGTACTGCTGGTTGTCATCTCAGATGGGCATACAAAGGAAATTCAGAAAATAGAAATAATAGAATATAAAATTCTATAGAAATTTTAGAATAGAAAATAAAACACATTGAAAAAATCTTTCCTTTGTCAGAGAGCAGACCAGATTATGTTGACTCAGACACTTATATTTTCTTATGTATGCTTAGAAAATTCTGGGCAAACAATGAAAATCCATTACCTATAGGGCATTGTTAATCATGGTGGAGAATATTTCTATATTAAGCAGTTCTAGGCAAGGAAAAATATATTAGCAATACTCTGTAAGAGATTTATTTATGATGGCAGCTTAGTACTTACAGCTTAAATAATCATGTATATCTTTGTTGCAACCATGTCAAAGTAAATAGCATTATACTATGGATAAAAACTGGTGTAATATGTTTTGACCTTTATTTCTGAGAGTAGTGTTAGTATTAACTTTAAGTAGCATCAGTCTATAGGAACTCACATCAGTTGGACTGAAATTTAAATTCTTTCAAGCTATTTCTCCTGACCCTAGGATCATTGAGCAGTTCAGTGTAACGATAGCAAAATTTTTTTACATGGATTTGTGTTGTTTTACATGCTTCCTTTGTGTATTTTAAAAGAATTCCTAATGTTTTTATTTATTCTTCTGATAATAGTGGCAATCCCCAAACCTGTATTATGACAAACGTGGTAATATTTTTTTTGATTACACAATGACAAAGAACTACCCAGGAAGCTTGCACAGCTTTTCCTGAGTGCCCAAATGCCTCTCTCAGCTATGAAGCCTGTTGGTTTTCCTGACTTTCTTTGATTAAATAGATTGCAGAAAGACAAAGAATAATCTTGAACTGTTTCTGTACCTGTACACTGAGGGTACCTGGAGTCCAGAGTAAGCAATTAATAGACTTGAGTTACTAGACTGCTTATTTCCCTTGTGTAGAGAGAAGATGTAGAAATAGTCTTGCATGAATGCAAAATCTAGCCCATTACAGAATCTTACAAACTAGCAATGTCCACAGAAACAGCATGAAACTTCCCACTTAATCCCCAAACTGATTCCATTATGTATCTTTTTGCTCTGTATGGCATTACTAGATCGATGGGGCTGCTGGCATTAGTACAAACAGCAGCTTGGATTTTTTTCTGAATTTACTCCAGTATGACTTAAGCCTGATAAAGAATTCATATCCCCTGTGGAGTTTGGAAAGATTAYTGGGTTACTAAACAGAGGGGAAGTAGTAGTCAAACCTGTGTCAAGAAAACAGGAACATCTCACTCTTAATGCATTGTCAGCAGCAATACCTTTTTTTGGTATGTGTCTGCAACACTTCTGGGTTTACATGAGATGAAAATTAAGATATGCACTTTTTTTTACTCCAGATATTACTAATATTTGCCTACTTAATATGAAAATGCACATATATAATGCCTCTGGGTCATCGAAGTTATTCTTTTTGACTGATTGTTATAATTACAACTGATACTTTCGTCATGAATTCTAAAAATTGTGGGGGAGATAAATTCAAGGACCAGAACGTTGGTGTTCATTAATTTCTCTTGTTTATATACAGGCTTGAGGTGCTGAGAGAGAGTCTTCCCTCCTGACCAAAGTGATGACTAAGACTGCCAATGTTGTGGCCACTACTTATTACTAAGGAGAAACCCCAGCAGTATCAGATAATAATTATATGCTGTACCTTGTCTGGATAAAGCACTTTAAAAAATGTATTTCACACTACTGCTCAAACATAGGTGCCAGTCTGTTACTGATGCTTTTGTATTCTACAGCTTGCATGCTTTTCCTGCCCAAAGGCACAATTTTTCTGTTTGAAGGCCTGTGCCTTCCATCATGTTGTCTGTTTTGCAGACAGCCAGCAGCTCAAAAAGTTGGACACTAGAACTGCACTTAAGTAAGAGTGCCTTTTAGGGTATTCTTGAAGGACTGTCTTGTACAACTACAGTTATAACTGCCTCATTTCTAGCTTGTGATAATGCCCTAAGGCTTGACTTGTGATGATAATACCATAAGGCTTTGGAAAAATGAAAGTAACATTGCAATATATACTRAGATATTTTGGAAACAAAGATGAGCCTCAGAACAAGAGCACTGCTGTAGTTGACCACAGAGGACAGAAGCAGTGAGGAAACTGGCATGTTGCCTTGATGTTCTGGGGTTTTGTTTGTTTATTTGTTCTGCATTCATTTTTATTGCCCCAGAAAAAAACAGCAATATCAGAAGAAATCAAAGCCCTGCGATTTGTATTCAGTTGTAAACAAATTTGCTTTCCTTTAAAAAAAAAGTATAAGCATCTGCATACATAATCACCGGAATGTAAGAGAGAAAAAAAGTTTCTCACCGACAGAAACTCTCCTTACCTCACTGTTGTTGGTTTCATTTTCAGAAAACCTGTTCCAGGATCATTTGAAACATGCTCTTTTCTCTTGGTCAAGAGAAACAAGGGATTAATTTCACTGTGAAAGATGGGTTTATGTGCTGATTATGTCTAGGTCTGATTGCATATCAGGCAGAAGACTTTAAGAAACAAGGCTATCACAAAATGCGTATTTAAATAGCTCAGTTCAGCATTTTGCATAAAATCCATCCAAGAAGAAATGCTATAGGTTTAGAGTTCYCTTTTTTTCTGTGAATCCAAGAATGAACTTCAGTGCTAGTGGCATTTCTGAGTGCCATAGAAACCCCTAGACAGTAAGACTGAGGATCTGCTCTTTGAAACATCTATAGTGGTTGGTTTCGAGCTTGCTACGTAGCTGCTATGTTCTCAGGTATGCAAAGGTATGTGGTAAACCACGATAATCATCACCAGTCAGGGAGAAGTTAGGGAAAATATCAAAGAATTATCCATGACCTTTCTAATGTAGATAATTGCTGTGCTTGAGTCACCTGATATGGAAGAATCCTCAGTATTTCTACTGACTAGGAGAAACCTGCTTTTTGAGTGTGTTTTTTAAAAGTTGCATAATAGTCATTAATGAGAAAGGAGAAATCATTTAGCATTTAGCTCTGAAGGTACACAGAAAATGTTCTGTAACTGTGCATAATTTCTAATACGCAAGAATTTATAAGGTAGCAGTTCACTAAACTGGACGTAGCTTTAATAACATGCACAGGCAACTATATCACATCATAAGACTTCCAGCTTCCTCTCATGTTCTGTTGTTAATTCCTCATAAGCCTCACCAGTCAGCAATGAAATCAGGTTTATTACAAATTGCTGGTAAAGTGCAAGCCAGTAAAGAAATTGTTGAAGAACATCAGTACTGTCAGCATCCTAAATTAACTAATATACCACTTTAGTGAATATTTTCCTGCCATCTTTTTTCATCTGGCAGGAGAAATGCATAAAAACCTATTGAGATGTAGTATACTATGCATGAAAGAAATACCAAGAATACATTCATTGGCATTTTAATTCAACCAGGTTTATGAGGCTAGTATTACTGCATGATTAACTTGAATATAGCTTAGTAATATTATTTTAGCTAGTTGGAGTGGATATTGAGTTTTACCACGTCCCATATAGACTAGAAAAAAAAAAAAAGAACTACCTTTGCAAATTGCTTTTCCATAATCACTTCAGCTGTGGGGGGTTTTTTGACTGGGGAACTAAAACTGTCGCTGGTGCAATAGTAGKTACAGATACAATATGCATGCTGTGATGGTGATGGAGGGGAACACAAGGGACTGCATAAACCTTTCAGTGCCACGTGACCAGAAACGTATGTATTATATGGGACAATGATAATGTGGAGGCTATGGACGTGTCAGCAATCCCTGCTTCCATCACTTCTTCAGCACATCTTCTGTAAGTGTGAGAAATGTTCTATTTTTTTATGCATTTAGAAATATCACTGTGAGTTAGAGTTATAATTTGTCCACCATAAGAGGTGATGGAGCAATTGCAGTTTTCATGGTTCTCTCAAAAGCACTATTCTTTCCCTATAGCTAGAGATGTCCTCACTTCCTCAAGTGTTAAATCAACTATGTTGGATGGAAAATGGCAGGAAAAGAGGGGAGAGTTAACTTTGTATGTTCCCTGTTGATTAATCTTGGGGGAGGCAGGGGATTTTTAATCTCTTTGGAATTGTATGGATTAAATCATGATGCTGCCTAGAAGTTCAAAGAAAATATAGGCATATTCTTTCAGAAAATTAAGAGATGTGATTAGCAGAATGCAAAATAGTTTGTAAAATGTTTGTGTTAAACTAACATCAGTTTAAATAATGAATATTTCTGTCAATTTTTTATTGCATATGTTACTTCCTGACGATATGAAAAGTATTTGTCATTCAAAAATCACACCTTTGAAGACTTTGAGGACAATACAGAAAGGCAGTAAGTGCCTGTTTGTACTGATCTCCATAAAAATAGAATTGTGCTTCATTCTGTACGGGAGGTCTTCCCCTTGTGAACTGGGAGAGAATACCGTTAATCAAATATAAAAAAAACCCTGGAGTTTGATGCAGAGTAAGATTGTACCATTTTCTCCCATTTTTTTTCCACCCAGCATAATTTATAGTCCTGTGCAATCTCAGGGAAAGACAGTTAAGAAAATTTGCGGTTAAAATCTCAACTGCTCTGAGTTGCTGTTATTGAAAATGTAATTTTAATTTGTGTGTCAGGAACCAGGAGTAGACAAAAGAGACTTTTCACCCAGAAAAAGAGATTACTTAGAACTCGGTCATTCCAACTAACATGTAATTGTACGTTTATATTATAAAACTATCTAGGCGTTTCTTGAACTACAGTCTAATGTGATTATTAGTCATTGATCATCAATACTAGCTAATAGACCACCTATTTAAATGTTATTTTTGTGGAATTTATTAAGCATGAAAAGAGTAACATTTCTAACACAGAGAAAGTCACTGAAGAAAACTGCAAAGAAACATCTGCACCTTTTTTATTTCATTATGATTGTGAATTACATTTTAATTGCTTGAATAGGAATTTTGTTTATTTTAGACCAGAAATGATCACTTATGTCATTACAAGTTCTGACTATTTAGGAGGTGGAGAGAAGCTCAACTTCTGCAGAAAAAACTTTCCCCTTTCTGACTGTAAATTGAATGAAGATGAATGAAGAGAGGAAGGAGAAAGTATTGCCTTGCTGTGCAAGATTGTCAGCAATMTATAATTTCTGCAGAAAATTCTCACTTACTTTGAGCTTTTGCCCTCTTTTGTCCTGTGAAGCTATGTCCTACTTCCTCTTGTGAGTCTTCAGGTCACCAAAAGGCACCAAAAATGAGACAGGGGCTTGSATGTACATGGTAAGACCAGTGTGTTAAAATTAATGGGATCCACAGAGAGGAAAGTGCCATAGGCAGCAATGGCAATAAAAGGCCATTTGCTTTCCRTTTGCAGGAAGAAAAGCTCAGCAGCATAAAAAATGCTGCTGAGCTTTTCTTTATATCCTTCTTTCTTTTTTCTTTCTTGGTCCCTCTCCTGTGTGGAAGGCCCAATGGGCAATAGGCAGAATGTTGTTCTAAAGTACAGGAGACACACCAAGAGTTCAAGGAGAATGCTTAGTCCATGCATAGTTGTGAGCCCATCTATATCACTATAAGGAGTTGTTGCAGATGGCTTTTTTTTTTTTTCCACTGCTGCAGAAGAGTCTGTCTCTCCATTGACTCCTACAAAAATGCCTTCTTTATGCCACATCTGTTTACTCTGGTCAGGTAGAAAGAAAAAAAAAGACAACCAGCAACAACACCAAAACATAGCTTGACTCTTAGTAAGCAGCAGAGTATATGATAGTATATGATTTAGAATCATAGAATCATAGAATCATAGAATCATTAAGGTTGGAAAAGACCTCTAAGATCATCGAGTCCAACCATCAACCCAGTACCCATGCCCACTAAACCATGTCCCGAAGCACCTCATCCACACGTTTTTTGAACACCTCCAGGGATGGTGACTCCACCACTTCCCTGGGCAGCCTGTTTACCTCCTGTGAAAACAAAGAAACTAAAACCCAGAGGAAACTGCCTCAGAATTGCCAAGCACCACACAGCTGTAGTTATCTGGGGAAATTTCTAGCATAGTACTGACTGAAAATCCTCTTGCAATTTAACAGAGACCCATGCACCCACAATTATTTCATGTGATCCATGTGCATTTAATGATGTACCAGCACCACTGAGGTAGTCATGTGCACAATGTAATACTGCACGTTCTTGCCCTTCAGCTAAACTATTTGTGAAAGTCAAACACACCCTCACAGACTTTCCCCTTCAATAGCACATAAATAAATCACTTAAGCTCCTTGCATTAGCTCCTTTGTTTCCACATTTGTGTCAGCTTTCTCGCTAGGAATATAGAAGGTAGACAGAAGTACAATATATAGTGCTATTTTTCTATATATAGGAGAGACAAGCATACAATACTTGTCCTCTGGGCTATTAAGGAATCCTCTCTGCTCTTTGTACTTGTCTAGAAACATAGAAGAGTCCAACAAATCCATGCTTTCTTGCCTTGCCTACCCTCCTCTCCCCTTTCTCTCCCCTCCTTTGTCTCCCCTCCTTTTCCCTCCTTTGCCTTGCCTTGCCTTGCCTTCCCTTCTCTTCTCTTCCTCTCTGTATTGTACAGAATGATTTGTACAATATAGAAGCATGTGAGATATACTTAATAAAGTTATTGCAGACAGCAGTTTGCTACCAATATCTTTATTTCCAAGCTTTCCTGCCTAGTTTCTTCTCTATTTTCAGGCTCTTTCTGTTTGTTTTTCAGTGTGTTGTTTTTCCTCTCTGATATCAAATGTCCACTTAATGCCAAGCAGAAGATTGGCAAATGTTTGAGCTTTTAAKGCTGACTCTGTGACAAGCTACAATATGTTTTTATTCCACTCTACAAAACTACAGAAACTATAGTTATGTACTGCAGCCAACAAATATTGCAGCTGATTTCCAAGCCCTAATGACAAGCCGTTCCATGAACTACGAAAGTAACAGTATTGTTTCTTACTCCTAAAACAGACACTCTGGGAAACCACAAATCACTCATAGAACTGCTGTCAATAGCCTAACTAGTAAGACAAAAGCAAGTGGCTTAAGAAGTCTGTATGCTATCCAGAAGAAAAAAAWTTTGTGTAATATTATTGACAAATCCAATAATTTAAAGAAGATGAATCATAATTGTCCTGGTTTTGGCTGGGATAGAGTTAATTTCCTTCCTAGTAGCTGGTATAGTGCTGTGKTTTGGATTTAGTAGAATAATGTTGATAACACACTGATGTTTCAGTTTTTGCTAAGTAGTACTTGCACTCAGTCAAGGACTTTTCAGCTTCCCATGCTCTGCCAGGTGCGCAAGAAGCAGGGAGGGACAGCCAGGACAGCTGACCCAAACTGGCCAATGGGGTATTCCATACCATACGATGTCATGCTCAGTATGTAAACTGGGGGGAGTTGGCTGGGGGGCAGCAATCGCTGCTTGAACTGGCTGGGCATCCGTCKGTGGGTGGTGAGCAATTGCATCATGCATCACTTGTTTTGTATATTCTTTTAGTATTATTATCATTACTGTTACTATTATTGTTGTTGTTGTTGTTATTACTACTACTACTATTTTACTTTATTTCAATTATTAAACTGTYYTTATCTCAACCCATGARTTTTCTCACTTTTACTCTTCTGATTCTCTCCCCSGTCCCACCAGAGYGGGGGAGTGAGCAAGCGGCTGTGTGGTGCTTAGTTGCTGGCTAGGGTTAAACCACGACAATAATATACCCCCAAATGCCAAAATTCTCAGTAGAATTGACCTTTTGTATCTGTTTTCTGCTTTTCTAAAACTGTGAGGTGCAACTGGGTCATATTTTCAGGGTTTCTTCTACAAACTGAGAATGTTACTCACCTCCCTCCCCCAAATATGCAACATAGAAAATTCTCACTTATTTGCAGAAACTATTTTGGRTTGGATTTTTTGCTTGGTTGTTCTTTTTTAGAGAATATTTTGAAATCCATTAGACGGCCTTCCAAACTGTCACGGGGTCAACCAGCTATTCAATGATCAACCTCCTTAGGTTGGGTAATAAAGACATGACGGAACATGACTATGGGATATGCTTGTATGGGATATAGCGTCCCCTGTAGTATGCTCTAGAGGTTAAGGACAAGCCATTCCAGCTTTTTTTTTTAATTAATTTTGAAGTTTTTATATTTGATTTTCTAAACTACATAGTGAAGGWTGTTTCTAAATAAGAGAGCTGGGTAGAGCAGCTGTCCCCACAAGGAGACAATCTGGCATCCTGCAGTTCAGATCCAGTAGTTATTCATTAGGTCTTGACATTTCTGTATAACTTGGCCTGAAGGTAATGAAAAATGCTCCAGATCTTACTCACTTTCTCATATGAGGAGTTAGTTGGACTCTATGAATGAGTACAGCAAGCAACATCCTGGCCAGCAAGAGGTGTTAATAGATTAGAAATGGATGTACTTGTATGCAGCAAAGCAAATCTCTTTAGGATACGTTTTCTCAATTCTCCTCTTTCAGAAAGACAAACAAACGCATCTTTATTTCTTCATGGTTTTCTCTKTTTATGATCTACAGAACTTGTTGTTAGGACCTGTCACTCAAGGGCACTTTAGACATTTTAATGTGCAGCCATTTTGCCAGAAGCCTGTGGAAGAATACCAGAGTTTGATTTCTGGGGTAGTGAAATAAAGGACTTCAACTTATTTATTAATTACTATCTTAGCAATCTTTATTCTTCTGATAAAGCAAGCCTGGAAATTTGTTCGGATGTAGTGACCAGTCTTACATAGTAATGATTCCAAAACTTACTTCCTCCGAGGATCCCTTTGACATATAAGGAAATTTTCTGCATTCATTGTATTTTCCATGTGATTTTAGATACCTCCTCCCTCAACTCTGGACATCTTCCTCCTTTTTACATAACCCAGGATACCATTTGTCTCACATGCTTTTGTACATTGCCTGAGCTAGCCATTTCTCTCTATTCAACTCTATTTCCTCTTCCCCTCAAGCCTCTCAACATTTTTTTTCCTCAGGGAGTAGCTAAGGAAGATAACATGGAGAATTCATGCTCCTACCAGAGTCCCAGCCCTCTCTACCACATTCCCTTTCTCACCTGGCTTCTTCTTGCAGTAAAGGTGGCATATTAGAAGAAAGATAGTACTCTACTATACCCACATGTTGGCTGTTATTTGAGCTGCTGTGAATACTTTCCCTTTACCAGTCAGCTTCTCTGAAAAGTTTGTATCATAAGAATTACTGTCATAATATCTCAGGTTCTGMAGTTTCAAGGAGATTGCTGTCTACAACACTTTCCTTCAAGAAATGAAACAGATAGGGAATAAGAATCTGAGATAATATCAAGAACTTCATTATTTTTGTGTGTGCTTTTATTACAGGYCTGTTATTCTAGTATCCTATCCCCAAATCATTTTAATGGGTGCACTCCCCATATGTCTTTTACAACTAAAATTTAGGGAAAAAACCCAACCTGTTCTTTCCTTGCATTACTTTTTTCATTGTTTCTGGCTAATTCTTTGTTACTGCATTATTCATTTTATCACAATCTTTTAACTTACATTGTCCAGAACAAGAGAAAACACGAGCTGTACTAAAGCAGAAGACAATGATAAAAAATAGTTCTATTTTAGAAGGCTAATCTCTATTTCCCAATCTGTTCAGGCAACTGATACCTGGATTATCTTATCCTGAATGTGAACTTCCTCTCTGCAAAGCCCTACCCATATCAGTGTTTCTCCTTTTGCTTGTGAAAATATCTGGAGGCACATCCCWCTGCTCTTTCAGATGAGGTGCATCAGATGTCTTTCCCAGCCAGTTATTTCGGTTCTAAGAAAGACGTGTTTGGAAAGAACACTGGAGGAATATCAGCTCTCAGTGACTCCACCTCTTTGCTCATGAGCAGCATGGCTGTTAGAGTTTAGGGTTCGCCCACCCTATCAGTTACGTAAACAAGGAAGTCTTGGCTAAAAAAGTGCTTCTACATCTAAGTCATAGGTTCCTCTGTGTGGGGAAGTGACTCTACACAGAAGGTGAAGAAAAGTGACTCATTACAGATAAAATTAGGCTAAGAACGATACGAACCATGCTAGAAAGACATAGTGAACTGAAAGGACATTTCACCCCGCTAGAATGGTCTTGTACATACCTATGAGTGAAGGAGAAGACAGGGAAAACATCAGGAAATGTCCAGGTAAACATGATAAGATAAAAGAATAACAGAATAACAAGGAGAAGAATTTTAAACAATTGCGTCAAATTTAGAAAATGTGCTAAGTTGCCTACCCGAAAGATAAGAACAGATTAATACAAAAATACTATGACTAAATGTTAGAATTAAAGTAACTGTAATATCACCATGATTTTTAACTGTTTAGCATGCTTTTCTCATCTCCATTTTGAACTGCTTTACAGCTTGTGTTATAAGAAGAAATTATATAGGTTAACAGCTTTACTAGATTTGCAAGACATGCTCATTATTTAACCTAGTCTTTGAAGAGATTATTCTGTGAAGAATTGTTCAAAATTGATTCCCTTAACATATTCATAAATATTAAAGTTGGCTTCACTACATTACTGGTACAGAAAACTAAATATAAAATTCTTACGGAATTTTTTCTCCTTTCTTTTTAGATGATAAAACTAAAGTATATTAAAACAGTGTTGAAGGATGCATCTCTACTCTAAAATCGAATGTAAGTAATGACATTCTCATCTTGAATTGTGAATCCCTCACAGCAGACTGGAAAAGATTAATTATAGTTTGAGTAGAGAAACTCCACTTAGGAAGATCTTTGCACAGCAGGCACACAGCTAAATGCTACATTATTCTCTCCAGCCTCTCTGTTGACTCTAAGTCCCTTTTGCCTTGAGTCCAATTACCAGGTTCCATAATGTTGCTCAATCCTCATCAAGGTAGTCCATCCTCTGTTTGCCGTTCTCAGACTGTGGTCCCACAGTGATTAACAGGGTATGACTTGATAGACTCCATGCTCACTTTAGATAAGACATATTCTCAAGGGGGGCAGCAGAGAGGGAGGTGCTGATCTCCTCTCTTTGGTGATCAGCGATAGGACATGAGGAAACRGAATGAAGCTGCATCAGGGGAAGTTCATACTGGACGTTAGGAAAAGGTCCTTCACTGAGAGGGTGGTCGGTCTGGAACAGGCTCCCCAGGGAAGTGGCCATGGCACCAAGCCTGTCAGAGTTCAAGGAGCGTCTGGATGATGCTTAGTCATATAGTTGAGTCTTAGGTAGTCCTGCCAGGAGCAGGGAGTTGGACTCAGTGATCCTTATGGGTCCCTTCCAACTTGAGATATTCTGTGATTCTATGATTCTATATAATACTGAGATTAGTTTCTTGTTTTTATGATGGTACTAGCCAGGCAGTACCACATTTGCCTGAAGTTAGAGTTATGGGAAAAGCTCTTGAAGAAGTATCCATTGAACCAATAGAAGGAACTTATGTTTGATCAACACTTTGATCGTAGGGATGTAGCATTTCTGGAATAGCCTCAGGAGCCCCAAAACAGGATGTGCTGAACTGCAGAAAGACAAGCCTCAGTATTTTCTAAAAGCAAACTTTTGTCTCTTCTGGTGAAAAGTCTGTGACTGCCTTGATTCCTAGAAAGCCAGTTCTAATTAACTCCCACTTTGCGCTTCCCATTCTCGGAGACAATATCCCATTTCTAACCTTCCTTTCCTTTTTGAATGGACTCTTGTATCTCTTATCTTTTATGGCTTGCTGTAAGACAGAGGTTCACAGGAGAGACTCTTTTCTAATTCTGGTTCCCAACCTCACACAAGAAACATAGATGAAAGAAACCTGGGAAAACTCCGCTTAGTATGTGACATTGGGATATCCTTTACCTATATAGTTTCTTGGAATTTCATGTGAGCTCTAAGAAGTATATAATGAGCAAACTGTATGAATTAAAAGTACAATATGGTCAACTGTGGATGGATTTTTACAAGAAATGAGGAAGCACATTCCTGGTACAAAATCAACCCCTTGTAAATTCTACTTCTCTTCCAAAGCATGAAGCATACTAAAGCCTTTAAAAAATATTCCTAATGTGCACTGCACAATATATTTTCCTAATTTTGCTCTAAGAAATGTGTTTTAGCTGAGGTGCTGAGGTTTTCAATACATAAAAAAAAAGTGTGCAGATATCAGAATGGAAAACTTTAGCCCAAATTACTAACCTGAGAACATTTTCTTACAAGGATAATTGTGTCTGGCAATCTCAGTAAAAAGATGTACTTTTGCCTTGTTTGGTAATTCACTGAGGGGATAAGGAAAAAGCAATTGACATGGTATATCAGGACTTTGGTGATACTTTGATTCCACCCCACATAATGTTCCTGTAACCAGACTAGAGAAAGAATGAACTGTATCAGTGTTTTCAATCTCTTTCCGTTTTGGTTCCCTCATTTTTTTCCAGGGAAGGAGCAGGTATGGCAAATGCACACCCGATGGCAAGATGCTTGCTTATCTTAGGTTCTCACAGAATATGCAACCATCTTCTGAAAAACAAAAGGGATAGATAAAATAAATAGGGCCCCAACTGATTGAAAAAATATATTGGAAAAGCAGATACCAATGTTTTGATGTCAGATTGAGTGGAGATGTCAGGTGTCTTACAGTGGTCTGCCTTATGCCCAGTCCTATTCGGTATTTCCTTTAATGTCAGGAATAATGGAGTGTAGATTACCACCACCAAGCTTGTGGAAGATACAAGACTTGTATTTGATGTGGGAGACAGGATCATCATTCAAAATGGTCTTGATAAATTGGAGAAGTATTCTGAAGTTAACAAATTGAAATTAATAAGGGTTTGTATTTGGCAAAAAAACAATCAAAAGTCCACATACAAAATATAAGTGGTAACTGGTTATGCCATCATCCTGCAGAGAATGACAGCCAGTTTGTAAGAAGCTACRACTGAAATATAACCCCACAAAGTGATTCTGGTGCAAGCAAGATGAACCTCAATATTCATTATAGAAAAAGAAGCACTGTATACAAGTAATAAGAGAAAAAAATTCTGTTGTAATTGGTCTCTGCAAGGTCTCAGCTGGAGCATCACATCAGGTCTTTGGAACCATATATGAGGAAGAAATAGACCAACTGAAGTAACTAAAAAAGAAAGCAATAAGAATATAAGGTTTAGAAGACACCTACCTTGAGAAAAAAACTAAGATCAGTTTTATTTAAAAGAGAGAATTGAGGCCAGTGATAAGGAGACATGCAGTCATTCTTTTGACATGGAAAGAGTATTWAAAAAAGGACAATGACCAGTTATTCACTGTCACTGTTACGCACTTGCTGAAAAAAGAAAAGAATTCATAGCAAAGCAGATTCAGGACAGAYACTAATAAACTTTCAAAGTATAAGCATTGGCAAAGGCAACTGAGAGAGGTTATGGAATCTCCTTCCACTAAGGGAAGGCCAGAAAACTCTACATTAAGGACAATCTAAGGCAATTGTCTGGTGTCATTACTGGGGAAGACATAGATGATCACTTAAGCTCTTCCCTGCCCTGCACTGTAATGATTCTGTGGCGGTTTCACTGGAGCCCCTAATGATTGCTTGCAGCATTGGCATTGCTTGTTTGCTGTTTCCACTATACCTCTAAAGGAAATGAGATTTTTGTGGCCCAAATGTAAAACTGGCAGAATTTAATTGCCATTATGCAGTTATGTCAGTACACGATTTGGCCTTATGTTGTTTTTTTTAATGTTTCAAGAATTTGTATCTGAATTTGTAAATTCTAGAACTCCTGATAAACTTGGTTGAAGGGTTTGAGCATTCACGTAACTGCTTCAGGTTTTTCAGCTTCTAATTTTATATATGCTGAACATACCTATAGTAGCACATTTTCATTACATGAGGATAATTGAATATTTTATAGAAGGGAAGTAGAATGCTGCAAATTCACTGGAAAACAAACAAACAAAAATAACCCAGTATACCTACTAAACATTAAGATACCTTTTACTGCATCAATSTTGCCTACCTTTTCCTCAGACCTATCACAATTGCAAATGTTTTCTGCATGAAAAAGTCTTACTGACAGAAGAAAGCAAAATATGTAGATAAGATGTCTATCTCATATATGCTCATCTTTAAAACAAGGCAATGTGTCAGTGAACTACTTGCTGCACATCTCAGGGATTAGTCTGATCCTTCTTGCGCAGTATAAAAAGGGATCATACGCACCACAACCAATTTTCAGGAAAGGATAATGCAGTATATCTTGACCATTCACAGTAATTTCTAGGCCTTGCAGATGATCAGTATTCCACTCTGAAAAAATTTTTAAATTTTTTTATTTTTCAGTCTCCCAAAGACAGTTGTAATTTTTCCTTTCTAGAGTAGAGTATGCAAAGTGTGTGATGACTGCAGTTCCTCCCTCACCTGTTTACAGCAGTTCTGGTAATTTAATTTAAGAAATGAAGTTTTCCAATTTCACAGGAGTTTTAATTTTTCRTTTCAAGAAGACTTGTTTTAAGCCATTGAGAGCGTTCATAAGCAAAAATAACTCTTCCCTTAGAATACATTTCCTGTAGATTTTGTTAGAATGAAACACATTTTGTACAAGAAGTCAGCAAAGTTCAACAGAAGCATGTCTCAGATGTGTCTGTGACAGGCTGGAGCTATGGCAATGCTGCCTGACACTGCGTACAAGGGCCTAACCATGTGATAAAATGGAAGAAGCACAGCTTGCAGGGATACATATCCATGCTCCCTCATTTAGCCTTTGTCTACCACTATATCCTCCAAGTGAGGATACAGCTAAGTGAGGATGAGCTAAGACTGTTTCTTTAAAGCTGTGGCTCTAAAGGCAAAATGTATTGTGTTTAATTATCTTAATCTCATCCCAGAAGTTCATAAAAAGTAAGACCATCCTATGTCCCAAGGAGCTTACAGACAGATTCAGTCCTTCTGAATGATAGCCATCAATGATTCAGCAAAGTATTGGTCACATAACTTTAACACAACTGCACATCAGTAAGCATATGCAGATGCATAAAATTAAGTATGAACCAACTGCTTTTCTGGCTAGGTCCAGCATGTGCCCTTCTGAATACGTTAAATGCAATGGAAATATATGTATTGAAAAAAAAATATTTGCTTTTAGGACAGGGAAAAAGACTACATCATTCATTCTTCCCTGTTTTTCTGAAATGTGAGACACTACATATATGGTTTAATCTTCAAAGCGACTACTGCTGCTCTGGGTTGAAAACAGTCTGTCAGAGACAGAATGTCGGCAGCTTTGACTCTTGGCCCCTAATGCAGCAAGCAACATAGCTGAGCCAGCTGAGGTGATCTACACCAATGAAAAGCCTAACACTGAGTTTTGATATTTGCATTTTTTCCCTTCTTTGAACTGGTTTATCTTGGTAGAAAACTACCCCAGCCCTCTAACGGTAAATCTTTTGCGCTAGGAATGTGCTTCAGTTTTGTTGTTTTCAGATTGTTGTCAAGGTAGATGCACCTTCCTGGCATCTGAACACCTTTTTTTTTTTTTGCCTTGTATTGTTACAGTTCACAAACTGGTCCATAGTGCCTGCTTTTTAAYACCATCTTATTATAAGGTGTTTTTTCCTGTTAGCATTTGGCACCGATAGTTATTCCTTCCTACCTCTTCCCCTCCTTACAAATAACACTTGACACATTCTGGATTCTTGTTTTACTGTACCTTACTGCTCCTTCACTCTGCGTTACTTTGTTTTCAGAATTCTTTGTGAAGTAACATCAGGGCTGTAAAGTAATCAAGACTCTGAGGAAGTCTGTAATGCAACTGTCAAAATCATGTAATGAACATCGCCAAGTCCCGTTGAGGACATACTAGTTTGACAGCAAGTCTATAGTATTTTCAGCACCCTCGCTGGTATGGTAGTAAAGCCCTAGTAAAGAAACATAGTGAAATTCTTTACTACACAACCAGTGGTAAATTTCACCTGTAGTGTTTAATGATTAACACAAAAGCATGGTGCATCTTCTGGCTAAATAGTGGAATGAATTCCAGGGGATCTTATCTCAATCTTTAGGTCTATTATAGGCTACTTAATAACTTTTGGCATGTCACTTACATTCTTTGTATCTCAAATTATATCTGCTAAACTGGAATAACATTGCTTCCTTTCTTTTTCCGATCTCTGCCTTGTTTATTTAGATAGAGACCTTGAGAGGCAGAGAGTATCACTTAGAGTACATCTGTGTAAAACCTTGCACAAAGAGTCCCAAGATCTCTGTCACAGCAAAACTGAATGTGGCACTTTCTGTAATTTATTTATATTGTACCTCTGCTATAACGTATGCTAGTCACTGATGAATACTAACCTTCAGAAAGCTTATCCTGAAACGTTAATCATGTATGTAATCCTTATAGGTCAGTCAAGCTTTACATAAGGTACACATATTTCTAAGGACATGGTTCACCATAAGTCAAACCACTCTAAATCCAGGCTGCTGCAGTCTGCCCTTCTTCTCTCCTGCACCATGTGAGAACATTGTCCTCCCATTCTGCTCTTCTATGCGYAGCTGGTCTGATTGAAAGACAATCACCCTAAATGCTGTTAGATCAGTTGGATCAAAGTACAAAGACAAGCACGAAGTTRAAGAACTCATGTCATATTGTCTCGTGGGTCTTATTTAATCCTCTTTTAGGTGTTGTCACATCAATAAACATCTTTCTGGTCACACAAGTAAGTCTGATGTCTGATGTAACATGACAGATCTTTTTTTGGAGAAAAAAGTTATGACTTTTGTGACAACTTTCTASTTGCTCTCAGTGGGAAATACTTCACTAAATAATGACACTTTCACCTGTATTACACTGGAAGCTAGCATCCAAATGCTTATAAACACTTCAGTGCAAAATGTTTTAAATCAACTAACTATAGTACACAGGATGGCACAAATACAGATTAATCACTTTTATTTCTAAGTTTTATTGAAATTAGAAAACAGTTTGTGTTAAAGTTTCTGATACTGTAGCTTGCAGCTTGACACTATTAAGCGGGTAGTTTTGAGCTAATTTCCAAAGGGCAGTTATAATGTAGAGCATTTTTCTTTGGTTCAGAGAAACAGCTTCAAAAAATGTCTGTGCTATGAAATTAGGTAGAACATATTGAAGAATAATTCAGAGCCACACAAATTTCTGTGTTAAAARATTTTGGATTATTTTGAAGTATACTCTTTTGTACGGTAGAAACAAGATTTTATAGGGAAAAAAAAGTCTTACATGTAAGAGAGCTCTTTGGACACTTCCTGATCTRATACTTTTTTTACTGAAAATTTTCCTGAGTAAGTACAAATGTACACTACAGAGGTACTCTGTTATTTTTAAAAGAAAAAAAAAAAAGTCTCTGTGCTGTTTTATCCTTTTTGGAAAATATTTCTTCCTTTGTCCTATATTAATGCATTGTGAGAATATACTTGGGGGAAGTTTCAGAGTGCTAATCTTAGAGCCTGTTCTTTCTCAGTATGGCCCTACCAATCTAGCCACAAAAAAAAGCATTCACAAACTTTTTCTTCTCTTTGTTTTACTTCCCCCACCCTCTAATTGGATTTTCTTTTCTTTATATTCTTTGTTGTTTATGTAGTAACATTCATGAAAGATTCTTCAATTTTTGTCTCTCCTCCCTCCCTACACTTCRTATTGTACAGATGTAGAGAATATATGCCTTGTTATGAACCATAATTTATGTATGTGTAGAAAATAAAAGTGAAAAAGCATTCCTCTATCCCTGGAGATCYCTCCTTCTGCTGGTACAGATCCCTCACCTGCTGTGCTTTCAGTTCCAGTCCATTGGAAAAAACATTGTCCCTTACAATATTTTTCCTCTGCTGACTACCACTCCTCTGGAACAATTTTAACTGCTGACTTCAGAGCAAGAGTACTTGAGAGCTTAGATCTTGTCAGCAGTCTGCCTGTTGTACTTAGCTGCACCAACCAGATAAATTCAGCATGAAGAACCCAAGCTGAGATAGATGTGAACTACTCAGTAAACAAAAAAAAAAAGCCAGTGCCCTTCACACAAACGTAAAGGGTCTCATTCTCAGCGGAGGTGGACAGGCATTACTTGCTRCAGATTTATTTTAAAGCAATGTAGGCCAAATTTTGCCCCTGGTTACACCTTCATTATACAATTATTTTTGTCTCGTGACTCCAGTGGGGAAATAGATGTGTAATGGAGGACAGAATTTGGCCCCATTAATATGTGCCACTAATGAATGTTATTTTAAGGTGCAGGATGAAATCTTGTCTGGACAAGATTATTGAGGCCCAGAAATGAAAATGTTCTTTGGCAATGTGCGGATGGGTGCGGAGGGAGGGATGAAAGAGAGGAGAAAGAAAGAAGGCAGAGTTGGATTTGAGATTAAAGTTATCATATATTCTGTCACAACCCCTSGTGAAAGTGAGAGCATCCCAGTCCACACTGTTACGCATTCAGCACATGATRGACCCAAGGGGCCAGTTTAGCGCCCTCTTAGATTATATGGAGGTGGAAAGGATGCCATAGGAGAAAAATTCTAGCCCTGGAGTTCTAGGTCAATTGGAAATTTTGATGATATTTACAGGATAACCTTTTATTTCAAATGCGAGATGGACTAGTTGGTCTCTCAGATATTTTTATTTGGTCTCTGAAGGAAACAAAGCTTATATAATTATACTTTTTGTCTGTCAGTCCCAGACTGATAYGTTCTGGAACACATGGCTGATTTCAACCAAATCTGATAGAGGGGAGATGTCTCAAGCGTAATGATGTTCCTAACAGGTGGTTGTTTTGTGTCTGTTGTTTTTTTTTGTTCTTAAATCAGTGATTATGCAAAGAAGAAAGAGTTTGGGGTTAAAATTTGGGGCAAGAGACACAGAAGAGTTTGGTTAATAGCTGAATCCAGAAAGACATGGGGAGGCTAAAGCAGGGAACATGATCAGTATTAGACAGTGTTTCCATGTTATTTTTGAGGTAGGTGTCTGATATATTCATAACCTGAAATCTGAAGTACCTCCAGCTCCGAACCTTCACTGTAACCTTAGCTTTTACCCTACCATTACATACTTGTGACTACAATTCCTGMCCATAAACTGAAGATACAGATATTCTGTACAAAGATTGCGTGTTATGCTGCATAGGATTTGGGAAAGCAACAATGCAGAAATTATTTACAACTCTCCATGTAGCACTCTAGCTTTTTTCTTACCGTTTTCCTACTTYGCATCTAGTGAGTTTTACTGTTCTGAACATGTGCATGGTACTGCAGGAGATCACACTATAGGGAAAAAGCTTTTTTTTTTTTTTTTTTTCCCCTCTCTTGTCCTTCTCTATGGCAAACCCATGTTTCAGTGATTGGCAGCTGCTTCCAGGAGGCAGGAGCAGATAGGCTGGGAGACATGCATGGCAAGCCTGTTAGCATAGAGGAAACAGGCCACTGCAATGGGTTTTTTCTTTGTAGGTTGCTAGAATTTGGGTGGCTAGGCAGGAGCTRGTGGTTTGGTAATTCTAAAATTGTTTGAAAGACTCGTAATTTAATCTGGGATGTGCTAGTGTTATTAGGAGGTTACAAAGATCTTCCCAGCTGAGTGTTGTTGGGAATTCCTAGATGAGAAAGCAAGTTTAGCTGTGCTGGGTAAGAAGGCAGCAGTTACCTTCCTGTGTGGCTGCCAGGCGCAGTACTGCTCTTGAAGCTGGTGACAGTCACAGCCTGTGGGAATTGTGGAGGAATGGCTTGTTGAACAAGCCATTCCTCCACAATTCCCACAACAGCCCTCTGACTGGACACCAGCTGAAGCCTGCAGGCAATTGCTGCCTGCTGTTTTGGTCAGGTGTAGTAAATTCTAAAAAGTGGGCCAAGGCTTGTGTGCAGTCCAGCTCTGCAGCATAAATTATTAGTACTTTGTAAGGAGGCCTTGAATCTATTACAGGTGCATGCATGCATGTATATAAGCTACCCAGCCATAATAAAGTTTTGCTATGGGAGTTTTTACATTTCTAGGTATATGCCATTTGTTGATAAAAGGTCTAATGCTCTTGTATATGTGCTGTATTGCTAGAACCCCTTAATAAAAAGCAGTGTTTAGAAAGCTGGAGCACAGGAAGCAGCTCCTTTAAAACTTGTCTGGACAAGATTTTTGGAAGAAAAAGAAGCTGTCTTTAAAAAAAAATGAATGTATTGTAGCCTTACCTACATATTTCTACTTATATCCTCATTATTTTCTTTGCATTGGCCTGAGTTAACTCTGCCCCCTACAGCATTCATCCTGTTGATAGAGAAAATGGAAAATTCTGTAGATTGCCTAGGAGATTCTCTGAGTCTTGATGTTAAGATGAGCAGTGAATTAGAGAAAATTGTAGCGTGAACCACGGTAAAGTAAAATCATGTTATGATATGCATGACTTGCATCCATTGCTAATGATGTAAGTATGATGTTTGTAATTTCAGTCATCCTTGCTGCTGTAGTCATCTGGCTATGGAAGCAAAGGGCCTTGACAGGAGCAGGTGTTTGGGTAATTCTGAAAATTGCATGGAAGAGAAAGACAGTGGTTTAATCCAACTCATACAGCCAATTGGGATTGCTGACCTACTACAGAACTGATTGAATTTTAATTAGTTGAATTATCTCTGAATTAAGTTGGTTGATATACTTGTGGTTGTGGTTTGAACAAACTTGGTTTTTTGCATAGGTCCAAACTGGAACTAAATTGGAAGAGAAAATCTGGGAAACAGCTCTCTAACTCTTTTCAAATTAGATTAATGGCCATGTGTTCACTATGGACTGACATCATATTCTTAGCTTGTTACTTTGCCTGAGTAAAATTTTTATGAAAACACAAAACATTTATAGTTATTAGACTACATTTTCCCACTCAAAATCTTCTTTCCTGGTTGGGGTTAGGAAGCAACAAATGCTTTGTAAGCATAGCTTGCTCATATGATTTGAATAGACTTGTTCCGGGCTTCTTTTTTTTCCTTTTCTCTCTCATTCCTAATGAGAATAGGACTGGGGTAATATTAATGTTGGCAGCAGTAGTAGTAGAAAGGCACACACAGCACACCTAGGTGCCAAAGAAGAAGGTGTTCAGAAAGATGAGCAAACCCCTTTATAGCCTAGGGGTGAAAAGCAACTTCAGCACTCCATTCTGTGACTGTTCTGGATAGGCAGAAAGAAGTTGAGAAGACTGCTGGTAGTGTAGCTAGGGAAAGTAAGATAAACTAACTGTACAAAAAAGCTAAGTCTATGTTTAAAAAAATCTGAATACAACATATATGGAGGAATGGGACAATGTATTGTACTGAAGCACAGTGGCATATTGATTCTGGTCTGTCAYAGTATTAAGGGATGGGGAGAAAAGCAGATGGCAACTGCAGAGTGCTATTAAAAACTTTTTTTTTWAAATATTTGCAAGCAGCATAAACAAGAAAGCCCAGAGGAATAAGGAAAAGGTTGAAGTGCTTTCTAGACTGCTGTAGAAACAATATGAAGCTTCTTATACAAAACCAGCATAAAGCAGGGTGTCCTTATTTACAGCACATGCAAACTTTTTCTGAGAACATCAGCCTGATGGTATATTTCAAGAAACTCAGAGGYTTTTTCTTTTCTTTTTTGACTGAATGTTTGCATGTATTCCAGTCCTTTGGTAGTAGGTGCATCTATAAGCACATACAATGCATCTGCAGCTAAAGTTCAGTTCAGCAGACTTTTAATCAAGTTATTCTGTGTGAGCTTAAAACTACTGCAGCTGTRATATACCATACTTTAAATCTCAGTGCCTTCAGGTGTGTCCCGCATGCAATAGAGTCACATGGTCCTAATTTTTGCTCCAGGTGTTATGAGAGTATATTGATGATCTTGGAAATGCCYGGATTTACTCTACTAACTGAAGAAATCAGAGAGAAAGTTGTTAGAAAGAAAGATGCAAGTCCTTTATCCTGGTGAGTAAAAATCATTTGCATATAACATTGATGGCTCTGGTTGTTGTTATTTTGTTACACTTTTTTTTTTTTTTGCATTGAGGTAAGTATTATGAAATTGCCTTTTTAATTTTAGAAGAAAACACTGTACTTTATGTTCCTRCCAAACCCCTGCTACGGTTCAGTTTATTTTTCCAGCATTTCATGAAGATACTAGTATTACCTATTAATAATAATCCTCARTTATGAGGTGTGATGTGAGTTTTGCCTTTATCCTTAGAACTTTGRAAGGAAAAAATTCATTATCTGTCTGGTTTCTGAATGATATTTTGCAGTAATACACCTTGAGCCCCATCATAAGGGTATTTTAAATCTACCTTTTGATCAGACGGAAGTAGAGTTCACTCCAGATCAAGTGGTTAGCAGAGAGCTCTTCTACGATRTTCTCACCAACTAGTCTCGATGAACTGTTTTACTGTTCAAAGGCTATTTTCAGTTAACTGGTTCAAGTGTAGACTTTTGGTTCAATATCACTTTATCTGAATAACTACATCAGTTTAGTTCTCTGGCAAACTACAAATTGTCTGCCAGCAAATATTCACCAGAAGCTGAAATGCTGTTCTGAGCTCCAATAATTGGTGCTATGTGAGAAAGTTTTCTTGTCTGTGCTTAACATAGCTTTGCAGAGTGTGTGGGCAATTAGCAAGGTGGCTTTTCACAGGAAAGTCCTTTTTTCTGCTGAAACAATTTTGAGCTAAATAGCGACACATACCAACTTCTACTAAAAGAGGTGGCAGTGGACCATAGAAACCACCCCAAAACATCTTTTGTTTTATGAGACAAATACCCGGGTGTCAGGTCTCTACGTGTGTAGGCGCTCCAGCGATATTTCTGTGGTCCAGCTGGGGCCACAGAAGCGATTTGATTTCTGAGGTCTGGCGCTGGCTGAGCCGCTGTAGGGGGTAAGGGCTTCCAGGCAGGACCTGGACCCGGAGCCGAGTCCGGGGCTCCCGCCCGCCCTGTGCCCGGCTCCGGCGCGCCGGGCCGAAGCTCTGCCTCCCGGCCAGGCGAGGTGCGCTCCTGGCTGCCCCGGGGGAAGGACCGGTAGCTCGGTCAGGTTAYGCTTCGGAGCACCGGGAGCCCCTGCCCAGGGAGGGAGGCGACACGGGGACGGAGAGGTGCTGCGGGGAGCGGCCGGCGCGGTGGCCCCGATGCCCGCAGCCCCACACCTCCCGCGTATGGCGGCGGGGCCCGGGCGGCGGCGAGGGGCGCATCCCGCCCTGGGCAGGGCAGGGCAGGGAGGCGGCGCCCCAGGAGCCCCGGGCTGGGGAGGTCGGACAAAGGCTTCCAGGAGAGGGAGTGGCAACCGGCCGCCGAGCCCCGCGGCGGGATCCGGGGGAGCGGGTCGTTGTCTGCCCGGACGGGGGGAAAGGGGAGGAATGAACTTCCCCGCGGGCGCGGGGAGCCTCCTGCCCCCCAGGAGGCGGGGAGGGAGGGGGAGGCGGCAGCCGCTTTCCTAGAGGCGAAAGCTGCTTTCTTCTTCCCCGAAGGTGGCTGCYGGGGAGGGAGAGGCGGGGGAGGAGCCGGCTTCAATCCCGGGCGGGCGGTGGCCCCTCCACTGCGCCAACCTGCAGGCGGGCTGGAGGCAGCAGCCCCGCCCGGCCTCCGTCTGCGCGGGGCCGCGCCTGCCCTCGCCTCCGTCCCGGGCAGAGCCGCAAGCAGCCGCTCCCCGCTGCGCCGGTCCTGGGCTGCAGCTTGCTGGCGGCCAGGGCAACGAGCAGCGGCGTCTTGGAGCGCCTTCTTTCCCGAGTGCCCTTTCATCTCTCTCAGTCCGCTCCTCTCTCGTACCTGCAGCCTCTCCTTCTCCCTCCACTGCTCCTACCTTGTTCTTTCTCCATTTCTCCCCCTTCTCTTCCCATTTTCTGCGTTTTTTTGGGGGTATTTTTGTTTTCCTTCTTTTTCTTCTTCCCCCATCTTCTTCTTTTTTGGACCCTATTYGTCTAGTGCCTCTTAATTTCTTGATTTCTTCTGATTTTTTTCCTTGGACTTTGCCTTGTCATGTCAAGATGGAAGTCAGGCATGACTGGCTCTCCTCATCCCCCCATGAAGGCTTCGAGCAGATGAGGCTGAAGAGCAGACCCAGGGAGCCTTCCCCAAGCCTCACCAGAGTAGGTGCGAACTTCTACAGCACTGTCAAGCAGCAGGACTACAGYGCCAGTGTTTGGCTGAGGAGGAAAGACAAACTGGAGCACGTAAGCCAGCTTCTATTTCCCCCCTTTTTTTTTTTCTTTCTAGACCTCTGTCTAGGTATTCTGTTAGGCTACCTCTCTACCAGCTTGGACTCCAGAAGAAAAGTGTTGCTCCAGTAATTGGGCATGGTATTTCCCAAATGGTAGAGAAAGGAGCTACTTAGAGGTCCCAGACTGGTCAAATCTGAGGTAAATAGGATGTCAGTACCGTTCCTAAACCACATGCAAGTCTCTTCCTCACTGGAAATATTTTTTAATGTTCTCAGCTTATTCATTCTTCTATTCCCTCAAATTCAGCGCTGATGTGGGAGGAGAAAGATTGGAATGGTGCAGATGGAGGTTAGAGCATTTATCTCACGGTGATTATAATGTAGTTCTAGAATTGCTAAAAGAAAATAGCTTTTTTTAATTCTAGCTGTGATTCCCCCCTTCTCCCCCCCTTCTTTTTCTTCTTCTCCATGCATGGGACTTTGAAAATATTCAATCTGTGTGGGATAGAAGAGATTTCCTTCAAGACATCTATTCCTGCAGCAGTAGTACATGACTTAACTAAGTGTGTTTGGGACCACAATAGAACTGACACTGTGGATAGCTCTAGTGAATATTTTATGAGAATTTAAGGTGCTTCTAAGTATTCCTGTCTCAGATGATATTTGAAAGCATTTTTATGTTACTTCTAACAGCAAGGAAATGGGTTGAGATGACCTGCATACTGTGTAAGAGTTTTCTGAAGAGCTTATTAGATTAAACCCATTGTTACAGTGTACAGTACAATCAAAACAGGAAAGTAGCTGCATTTACAGGGATGCAAAAGAATGTAGATGGGTTTGCATAATGCAACAGTCTGCCATTCTTCACATTAGTGAGTAGTTTGCAATCACAGTCACATTGACTCCAAGATGCACAGAAAAATATTTCTTTTTTCTGTGGTACAGCCACCTGAAGTCTCTTTGGGTAGAAATGGTCCCAYTACAAGGATAAATGGCCTTTATTACATGGAAATCCTAGATGGCACAGTAGAGTCCTTTAAAGATGAAACCCGAAAAAAGCTCCTCTATCAACTAGTTCATGGAGTATTACCCTCCCTTCCCACTAACCTGCAGAGTATTTTATCCCTGATAGAGAAATCTTAAACTTGAGTTGTTTACACTTCGGGAAAAATGACAGAAAGTGGTGAACTGTTGGGAATACCACATTTCAAATGTTGAGAAAGGTATTGAATCCTATCTGCCTTCTTACACATGTTTTTGTGATTCTTCACACTAACAACAAGGCTTCACAGTAGTAAGCTTGTAAGCAGAGTATTCTCCCATTGTGAATCAAGAAGAAAGGTCAATGCCTTATGTCAGTACAGCTGATGGCTAAAACATAGAAAGCACAGAGATTTGAGCGCTGGCTTTTGTAACAGGTTTTTGCTAGATATGCCTACATGTTGATATGTGTCACCAAATGAATGATTATTAATTGGGGAGGAATAATCTGTCAACAGTTTAATAGCTAACTACTGTTCTGGTAGCTGAATATTAGCATGTTCAAATGATCTGTATTTTAAATCATATCACAATATTAGCATGGACAAGGAAAACAGGCATCAACTTGTTTGAAGATTACAAGTGCAAAACCTTTTTGTGTGTGGTTTGGTTGGGTTTTTTTGGTTTTGGGTTTTTTTTTTTTTTGGATGAAGCCAGTATTTTGTCACAATAGTAATATTCAATAACCCTGCAGCATTGGTGTGAAAAGCTTTTTCTGTAATCAGTTTGGTATGAATGGTGTTCTTCTGGGGGTTTCCTTCTCATTTGATCCAGTTATTTTTATTCCCAGAGCCTATTTGAACAATGTAAAGAAAAAAATTGGAACATTGATATTTCTTGCTTGCCATGAAGTATTTATTTCATTGACATTTATTGTGAATATCCTGCAGTACATTAGATATGCCAACAGTATATATGTGAAAATACTTTGTATTTATGATTTAAGGTAACTGCGTTACTCATGAGTGTTGTAACAGACAGGCTATTGCATAGCTCCCCTTAATGAATGTAAATAAAATATGTATTAATTTCTAGATTGTATTTTGCTTATACAGTTTTGGAGCAAGGTTGTTATTTTCTATTTTCAGATAAATCTTTGAGGGTTTTGAGTGGTTTCTTGCCAAAGAAGTTATTTCCCACACTCCACTCTTCCACTCCAAAAGACAAACCAATCAATTTGAGATGCATCATTTTGAATGGTATAGTCATTGACATATGATAGCTTATGGCCAATATTGGATAATGAAGATATACAAACTTCATGAGGTGGATGGGGGACATGAATAACATTTCATTGCAGCTCCCTCTGAGGTAATCATGCTACTTGACACTCGCAAAGAAAATCAAAATACAAGGAGTAAGCATTCATGGAGGCACTGATTTTGAAAGTATGTTGTCATAAATTTGATGCTGCATAATGACAGATATAGGCAGAAGAAGGGTGAGTGTAAGTCAAGATATGCATGAACAGATTTTGAAGTTTCATATGTACTCTTTAGGCCTTGTGGAGGGTTTTTGCTTCATTGAAATMATTTCTTAAATTGATTTCAGTGTGGTTGTAATAGGGATAAAATTGCGCCAGTATATTTTGTACATTACTTCCAGTAAATCCTTGTAGACCAYAGTAGATATATTATATTGACTTTCGTTAAAATGAGTAGCATGACTTATTCATGTGCGACACTTCTTATTAATCCATATATAGTTCGAGGGACTAAAAAACATCTTCTGAAGCCAATTTTTATCAAATTGTTTATACAAATAAAATCTCAAATACACAAACAGTTTGTTTCTACATTTCAAAACTGTAACAAAGTTGTGGGTTTTGGTGTTGTGTTTTTTTGGGTTTTTGTTTTTCTTAAAAAACAGATCTCAGTTTGAAGAGTGTGCTAAAGAGGTTCAAAATTCAACTGTTGCCATATCTCTCTGAAAAGCACAGAACAAGTTCAGATGCACAAATAGGATACAGTTTCTTTAAAATTGTTCAATACTTAATTATTGACTGACCATAGATGAAGTCAAAATCTGGAATGTATTGCTGGCGTCTTGCTAATTGATTGTTCTTCAAATGGATCTTAACATAGTGTGTCTTCTCATTGGCTAATTGTTTATGTGGGTTATCTTTTTCCAAGTGGCAATAACACAACTGGCACCATACAAGATTTGAACACAACTCACCCCTGTTTCCTTTTGTGAACTCAAACACTGTATTTAAGATTAAATGGATCTGCTGTAATGTGTTTAAAGATAAGCCAATGAAGAGTTTTTGCTGAAGTGGGGCCTCAGTGTACATGTGTGCTGTAGCACACATGAGTCAAAGAGCCAAACTTTTAATGGAGGAAATTACTAGAGGTGTGAGGAACTCTGACATTGCAGATGTGACTACAGTGATGTCGCAAACCTTTGGGTGACATTCCTGCAGAACTGAGATTGTTCAGATTCCATGTATCTGCTTCAGCTGGTTCCTCATGCCTTTTTGTGAAGTTGTTTGCTGGGTACTGGAAGTGTTGGAGTGAAAACTGTTGTGTGAAATATTCTTAAAGTCTCCTTTGCATAATGCTTTTTTGTTTGTTTGTCTTTGTCTGGTGTTGCCTTTTTTAATGTCATGTGAATTGGTTAAGAGAAAAAGAAGGAGGAGGTAGGGATGGGGAGAAAGACTAGCTAACCTGATAGCCTTTAGCTGGTGGGAGTTATGTCTAGTTTAATTTACAGCAGCTCTCCATCGTGTCTCTGTATCCTTCAGTAATCACAAGTACTGTATAGCTGCTTTCCTAGTACCTCAGCAAAGACTTCTAGAGAACTTAATTTTAAATAATCAAAACTTAAAACAAAAGCAGAACAGAATTCTTTTTAAGCTACAACAGATATGCTTCAAACATATATTCTTTTTTATGACAAATACAGGTATTCCTTCTCAAAAATGTAGTGGTAGTCTTTCTCTAATAACTTKTAAATTTAATTATGTAATTATGTTAAAACATTTTAAAAATTGTCTTTTAAGAAACTGCTTCAAGACTATAACTTTTTGGGAGACCTGGTATCAGAACAGTTTTATTTCCTGGAGATTTTCAGTCTGTTACCTGTAGCGTTATCATAATCGGGGGAAGTTATTTATAATTCTTGCATCATCTCTTGTTTTTATTTAAGTTCTGATCTGTAGCAAAGGCAATGTTGGGATTTTCAGATACTAAGTACTCTTGCTGTTATGAGGGTTGACTTGACCAGTTGATGTTACACAGTTGATCAGCATACCGCTATCCCTTTGGCACCATTGCTACCCAGAAAGAAAAGAGGCTATGAGGTARAGGGAGAGCAGTGTTGTGTGGCAACAGAGGCGGATATCTAACATGCAAATGTTAGGCCTAAGACAATTTACAATGCTGCCTGACAAGCATGGCTGTGGTACTTCTCAGAGCCTCATGTCCAAATCAGAAATAAAGTATAACTTTCATTCACCTGTCATAACATCTTTATAAAAGTTGAAATCCCAAATCCAATTCTGCCAGTTCATTTTTATTATTCAAAAACTAGTAGCTCTCTTAGGCAACCTTTTTTTTTTTTTTTTTTTCTTTTCTTTTCTTATCTTACAATACAGGAAATTCTTAACAAAAACATTGTTGGACAGTTTAAAATTGCATTTCTGCTCTTGCATGTGAATTAGCACAAGTGTTATAAGTCAGAGGACAGATTTATAGGCTTCAGAATTTGACATCCTAAGGATGGCAGAAGACACCATGTGCATAGCTATAACCTGTAGCATGTAAACAAAGAAGGTGGACATAGCTTGATGTAAAGCAAGTAACAGGAGCAGAACTCAGTCAAGCCAAATCAGTTACTGGACAGAGCTAACAACTTTAACTTAAGGGAGAATAACTAAAGGATCTAAATCAGAAATAAAAAAATCATTATACACATTCCCAAAGGAGCCTCTGTCTTGCAGTAAATGCAAGCATATGGCTTTTTTGAGTTAAATGCATTGACAGAGTCTTTTGYGTTAGGCAGGTATAAATAATTTGTCATCTGGAATAAGGATGGATACCAAGAAGAGTGGAGCCCACCATGTACAAAGGTACATAAGTGGAAACAATTCAGAAGGTTCTAAAGAGTTGGTTTCCAGCATTTAGAGCTTTTTGATGGCATGGTTGCAGTTTATAATCTCAAATGTCTATCTGGTCCTGGAGGTAGATATCTAWATTTAGATTTCATCATTAAAATCAAGGGAACAAATTCCATTAAGTAGAGGGACTTTGGCTTTTTCTCAACAGAATACTGACTAGCGTGTGTTGAGGTTCTTGCTGAAGTAGTAGCATGCAGTTCGCTTCACTGCTGACAGACTGTGTGTGGAGGAATTCTTCTGTTGAAATGCTGCTTTCCTTGAAGGTGTCTTTCGCTAGTGATGTTTTGTAGACAAACATAATTAGAGAAAATAAATGTTCAGAGAAGTGCAAAAAGGGGACCAAAGTCATTGAACACTGTTGGGAAAACACTGAATAGCATTTTAGGGCAGAAAATGTAGAACGGTTTCTTTTGAAAATAGTATGGGGAATTTGAAATCTTGACATTTGGAGGGGAAAGAATAACTTATTTCAGTAGTTACCATGCATAAAAGTAATTTTGTATTGCAAAGCAGTGAAAATATGATACCCAATAGTTCCTTTTTCTCTTTCTAGTTGTGGTGGGTTAACCTTGGTTGTCTGGCAGCTGCCTACCAAGCCACTCTCTCACTCCCCCTCCTCAACAGGACAGGGGGAGAAAATGAGATAAAATATCTTGTAGCTTGAGGAAAAAARGGGAGATTGCTCASCAATTACTGTCACAGGCAGAACAGACTCAACTTGGGGAAAATTAATTTCATCTATTGCCAATTAAAAATAGGGTGGAATAGTGAGAAACAAGGACAAGACTAAAAACTCCTTYCCCCCTCCCMCTTTCTTTCCAGGCTCAACTTCAGTCCTTCATTCCTGACACTTCCACCTCCTTTCCCCTAATCCCCTGAGTGGTGCAGGGGATTGGGGAATGGGGGTTGCAGTCAGTTCATAACATTTTGTCTCTGCTGCTCCTTCCTCCTCACACTGTTCCCCTGCTGTGGTGTGGGGTCCCTCCCATGGGATACAGTCCTTGTCAAACTGTTCCAATATGAGTTCCCCCACACAGGCTGCAGCTCTTAAAAAACTGCATGGGTCCTCTCCATGGGGTACAGTCCTTCAGAAGTGGACTGCTCCAGCATGGGTCCACCATGGGCTGCAGTTCCTGACAGAAAACCTGCTCCCGCCTGGACTCCTTTTCATGGGCCACAGCTCCTGCCAGAGCCTGCTCCTGTGTGGGCTCTCCATGGGCTGCAGCTTCCTTCAGGGCACATCCACATGGTCTGGTGTGGGGTCCTCCATGGGCTGCAGTGTGGATATCTGCTCTGGTGKGGTTCTCCATGGGCTGCAGGGGGACAACCTACTTCATCRTGGTCTTCATGGGYGGCAGCAAAATCTCTGGTCCGGCACCTGGAACACCTCCTTCCCCTTCTCCTTAACTGACCTTGGTGTCTGCAGGGCTATTTATCTCCCATTTTTCTTGCTCCTCTCACACAGCTGCTGCACAGCATTTTTTACCCTTTCTTAAATATGTTATCAACAGAGGCACCACCAGCRTTGTTGATGGGCCCAGCTTTGGCAAGCAGTGGGTCTGTCGTGGAGCCAGCTGGAACTGGCTGTGTCCGGGCAGCCCCTGGTCTCACAGAGGCCACCTCTGCAGCCTAGCCACGTAAGCCCAATACACTAGTCTTAGAAGGTACTCTTCTTTGTCTGACATATGAGAGAAATTTTCAACATTGCATTAATCTAATGCATCAGTTCTGATGTTTTCAACATCAGTCACTTGGAAAGTCCAAATCTCCAAAGCTAAAATTAAAGCATTTGAGAGGCATAGTCACTGTAACAGACTTGGCTTCATGTTGTTGCACAAGAAAACAAAACAACTTGAAGTTTCAAAGTTGCATTTGAAAATGATTTATATATGCCTGTATAAATTTAATTCAACTCCTTCAAGACTTTTTAGAAATGAAGTTTTCTAGTTTCTGAACAAAAGATCTAAAACTTAGACTATGTTTGTTCCAGATGCTAACTTCAGTGAAGATACGGGGAAAAGTGTTTTCACTGCTATGCCTTTCCTAATACTATCAGCAATAAGGAAAATCCAAATTACTTTTTTGCTGCTGAATCCCTTCTTTTTATGAGCATTGACCATCCTTGTTTAAGGATTTTGAAATAGCAGCTTCAGAAACTTGGAACTTAATCTCCTTGTCTSTTACACAAACAAATGCTCTGCACTTTTCAGTGGTTTGGTCTTGTAGAAGACCATTGACAGTAACACTTGTAAAGATAGGAGGAGTACTTAAGACACTAGGAAAATTATCCTTAGTGAATATCTCCTCACAAATGTAATCACTTCACTGTCTGTAGAGGATGCCCAAAGAAGCTAGTCTCTGTGGCTGAATRTATGTCTAGCTTAGGCCTTCTTCCATCCCAGAGCAAGGAATGCTAAAATACTGCAGTGAAAATCTCTTTACCAGACTATCCAAAGATTGAAACAACAGACCAACTCATGCCAATGTTTAATAAACCCCACTTCATTGTCATTCAAGATGGGAAGCCATATACTCTTAATAATTCCTAAAAAAGAAAGTCCTGTGCTGGCAAATAGACTCTCTAGATCTGTCTCCCCTCATGGAGCCCTTTCCTGAGAGACATGCTTATGACTGCCCACCTCTTGCCCTGCTCTTTTTGTAACGTTATTTAAAGTCTGATTCCCAGGCTTTTCAAGTAGTTTCATTACTGAGAGGAAAAAAAAGCAAGTGCCCTGCTAATGTCTTGGAAGGTCCATATATCCTCTTAAACTGAATAATCCTTCTGTCATATTTCAGAATCTGAAAGCAGGTTTCTTAAAATGAGATTTGGATGTGTTTTTTTTTTTAATTTTTGCATTATTAGATGACAGCTGTTAGAGTGAAAAAGTATAGCATTAATTTTCCAGTGCAGTAACACTCCTCTAGTGTCTGTAACATTGTGTAGTCTGAGTGGACAATCAGGTTGCTGTCCTTTGTGGGTTTTGGGAACTAGAGTAGATTATTTGAAGTTATATCTAGGTTAGGCAATAGGTGCATGCTGGGATCCGTATCCCCTAATCAACCAAATGTGGGACCTGTGCCGCTGCTTGCTCGTGACCTGTATGCCCAGGTTTCCAGAGTGGGGGAACAATGAGATCAATGTGTACCTGGGTGTTATCTTATCTGGTGGGGATGCAGTTGAGCCATTTATTGAGAATTGAGGCACTCCCAGATTCACTGGTCKTTAGTGTTATAAAGGAAGCAAGTTAGCCTACTGTTCCCTCAAAGTGACTTAAATACTGGGCTGCTTGTGATTGTCTATCTACTGTGCCTTAGTGGGCAGAAGGGACACTCAGCTAAAAGTGAAGAAATACAATACATTCAGGGAGTTAGGAGAACCTCAGAAGCCCAGGAGGAGGCAGAGAGGGAACGAATGACATATTGGTGCCAGTGAAGTGAATTAATTTAATCAGAAATTAATTTTTATTAAATCACGAACTTATTCCTAGGTTTTTTGGATGCTTATCCATTGAAACTTAGTCTGTGTTTTTTTGTTTTTTTTTGTTTTTTTTTTTTAAGGTTTGCTCCTCACAATTCTTTCATTTTTATAAAGGCTTTCAAAATATAATATAGGATTTGAGTATTTTTATAGGGATTTGGTTTCTTTTGTTTTGATCAATGCATTGTGTCATTTGACTGTGTAGATAATATCTAGCCCTGGACAGAGAAATATCAGAGTGGTATTTTTAGCAATACTTCATTGGCTTGCTCTCTGAAGACAGAGGGAAATTTACCTATTTTTTCTACTTTTGCACAACCTGTAAACCTTCTTCTCTATGTGCAGTATTTGTAGGTGAACACAGTTGTGCATTTTAGTAATTTTTCTTACTAAAACCAAAAATTAAAAAAAAAATATGTAGTTCTATTTCTGACTGCATGATGTCAACATAATCAGCAGCTTGTTTTATAATTATGTAGTTGTTGCAGCTCATAAATACTAGTGATTCCATTGTAATTTTTGTTGCTATTTGTATTTCACTATTTACAGTTGTAAGGGAAATGTTTAATGGAGTAAAAAAGCTAATGTATTTGAGAATTGCTACTAGTAAAACAAATAGTGATTCAGATTAATTCCTGCCATTCTGATACATTAAATAGGCTGGATTTCCCCATAGCACTTTAAACTGTTTGGAGCAGAACCAAATGTGGAACAGTGCTGAGGTGGCGATTGTGACCAGTTTAACTTTCATGATCCTGTTGTTACTGCAATAAAGGCACATTTGCTTGGGGTTATACTCTAACTTGATTCTGTAAAAGCTAATATATGCTGTAAAAAGCCTATCATAATAAGCAGATGTGTATTTGTTTTGAAATACATGAATGAGTAAAAGTCAGTAACGCCTTCAGCACTTCCAGCCACAGTAAACATGGCATGTCTCACTAGTGCTTTACGTGTTACAGAAATTGTGCTGCTGCCCATTAAGTTCCATGACTGATCCTTTCTAGGCAGGAGTTTTTTGATAAGGGAGTATGCATTATGTGTGCTGGACAAACTTCAGGCATTACCTCAACTGAGGCTACCTACTTACTTATGGGAATGGTGTTAAAGGTGACAGGGATTTGAACCCTACTTCCCCAATGCAGTTTGTGCACTTTTGTTTGATCTTGTTCCAAAGCCATGGTAAAGTCTCCATTGACTTCACTACTACGGGTTTAAGTTGTATATGAGCTCCTTGAGAGAAGACTGTGGATCAGCTCAGCTATCATGGGTTTGGGGCAAAAAAGCAAGTTCAATCTATCATGCTAAGCAGTTGGAGGAAAAATCTGTCTCAGAGTCCTCACCTTTCCTTGAGCTTTAAGTCTCTGGATCATCAGGCTAGTTGCTGGATTTGAGAACACTTTGCAGTTTGCACCGGGGAAAATCCTTGACAGGCTATGGAAAGGGCAGAAGGCATCCTAATATAACAGATGGGATGTAAGAAACTGTAAGGTCTATGTGAACGTGCAAAAAATGATATAGATCCAGTTACCCACCCTTTAAGTCCACCTTAGGAATACAGAAGGAGGGAAGTCAGCAAAGTGCATTTGAAACTTCAGTTATCTCCCAAGACTAATGAATGGATACAGAAAGAAAACTCAGAAGAACAAAGCTACCTGTGAAATTATTTCTTTGCTCCCAATTAGAATATTATACTTTCCTCATTAGAAAGTGTAGGTGAAAAAAATGCCCATCATGCTATAAACCAAATCAGATCTAAACCAGAATGTGATCTCAGTTTAATGATAGCAGTCATCACCTGTTTTGATGTTTTGTGCTCATTTAAGTGGAAATGTGCACCTGCTTTAATGATAACAATTGAAAAAAGAGCCAAACCAAACCTGTTGCCTCTTATGGAAAATGAATTAGGTAAGCAAATAGAAGAAGGTGCATGGATGTGACTGGTAGCTACAATAAAGATGGAGACTTTTGTCAAATTCTGCTATTTCCCATAGTTGTTTATTGTGGAGGACTCATGAGCATGAGTCTTGTGTTCATGAGAAAATCTTGTGTTCCTGGAACACTAAGAAAATACTCAAGTGATTAGAGAATGTATAGAAATTCTGAAATAGCATCTTTCCTATGGCTTTCTGGCGGCTGCTGACAGAAGCTCACCTGTTTAGCCTCTTCATGGGCAGTGATAAAATAGCCAGCATAAATTAGGTTGGGAAGATGAGTGGAATGGAGTAAGTTAGGGCTAAAGCTCTGTCAGTTTGTTTTAGAACCTGAACAGCTCTGTCTATGCAGTCTGATGGGTGGGGATTTTCTGTCTTTATAAACAGAAATTGATGCGCATTTGTAACTCTGTGCTGCCCATTCACCATTATGTTTCGGAATAAAGTGGTTCGAAGGTTTCAAGCCAATGGGTTGGCTGAGGTAGCGATCACACTTTTTCCTTTCTTCTCCTAAATCAGATCATCCAATAACTTCTTCCTGCTTATTAAAGAGTTGTCTTATGGCCTGCAGCACTGTATTTAGTCCTGTAAACTCTAATGTTGAAGGTATGCTATCTACTGACCCTTGTGGTCTTTGATACCTTATGGAAAAGTAGTTTCCCTAAGTTTTCAACAGGATTCATAATGCKGAGTTCTGGTAGAATCTCTAGTGAGCCTATCCTTCACATCATTTACACATGGCTTCAGTCACAGTTTGAAGTGTTTGCTAAACCGTGCTATTTCTCCATGTATCTTTTCATGGAAAACCAGTATGTTTCATGAAGAGTCGACTTTTGCTATTTGCTAGATAAAAAGTAATTTGAAGTAATTTGGAGTCATGCATACAGTCCTGTGCATAAGTGCTGCTTAAAGCAATATGGGAGAAGTATTGTCGATGCTGCCTCTATTGGATCTGTGATTTTTAGATCGCTGAGAAGATGTATCTTTTGAGTAAGTCCTGTTACATAAAGATTACACAGCCACCCTGGTTGTTGCAGCTGATGGGATGGTTCTAAGGAAACACAACTTGAAAATGAATGGCTTAAAACAGGCAAACAAAACCAACACTGATGAATGAAAGCCCAACAATTTTGAAATTATTTGCAATTTGAAACTATTTTTGGAGTGCTTTATCTGTAGAATGTGACTTATACCAAATCTGTGATGCTGAAGACTAGTGCTTATTTGGGATGTCGTGAGTGTAAAAAGATCATCAATACACCAAATGCTGTTTCAGGCCCTTACAGTGACTATGATTTATTGTTTGAATAACAACAACAATTCCTTTGGGTCTAGCATGAAACAAAGTCACTTAAGTGTTTGGAAAATGTTACCCTTTTGAACAAAGCAATTTCCTTTGTCAATGTGAGCTGCTTGTCCTTGCAGACTTTTCTTTCAATTCCCTACTGGGCCTGTGGCAGGCAGATAGCACCTAACCCTTTCTGTGTTATTTTATCCCATTTTATGCAGCATTGTTCTCTCTAAGCTTTATTGTCATGGCTTAGTTGCATCAAACTCCTATGGCGGAAAGCTGGAATGTGCCAGCCTGTATTCTCTGGCTGTGTGGTATATGGTCTTAAAAATCAATTTATTTCTGCAACCATATGACAGCTGAACCCTTCAAATTCTGGAAATTTCAATTTTAAAAAAATATTATTCTTCAGTTTATGCACTTTGTTCCTCTAATCTGTCTGTGCTGGGGCTGTTCCAAGCATTCTGTTTGGCTTTAAATAACTGTTGCTTCATATCCAGTTTTTAAAAGCTACTATATTGCACAACTGTTTCCCTTTTTACTTCTCCACATTTGGATTTACCTACCCAAACCAAGGCCTTTGGTTTTTCCTTTTTTCTATAATTTCACCTCATCACTTCTTTCATGATGCTTGATTTTTAAATTATTTTTCTTTATTCTCCTGTCCCCACCCTCTTGCTCTGTCCCCCTGAACTTCTCTGACAAATCCACAGCCCTATTTTTGTATTGCATGTCACCTTGTGTGGAACTCCCAGGGAAAATATGGTGAGTGAAATATATGTAGGATTTGCAGAAATATAGTTCTCTCCCAAGGTTTATACATAATTTTCGTACTGACAGGGTAACGCTTTCTGAAGTTCTTAAGTGATTTAAATTCGTAAGTCCTGAGTATGCACGTTTGAAAACCCTAATTACAGTGAAAATGGAAGGTTTCTGAGTTGTGTTGTGTTTGAGTTGGGCAACAACCTTCCAAGTGCGGTCTGTAGATCTGGTAATATAAAAGGCAATGATTACACTAAGAACAACAAAAGTTTTTGCCACCAGTGTGACTTTGTTGTGTTAGCCAACAGTGTGTTCTTTCAGAATCTTCTCTCCTTGTAATTAAATGAGAGCTCAGATGTTTTCAGTGCAGAGAAATACAAGCAACTGTACCATTGTGCCTTGAAAGGGATGCGAAAACTGTTTCTCAGTATTATGGAATCTGTTTTCCAATAGATCACACATTTATTTTTATTTTTCAGAAACAGACAACTGAGAGAGTGCATCTTTTCAAGTTAGTTTGTGCAGGTAGTAAATAGGATTTTCTCTGATCTAGGGAGAAATTTGCAGCAGATGTAGAAATGCTTGCTTACTATAGGAGCACCACTGTATATTAATACTTTCTGACTTACAGGCCATAGTAGATAAGGCACACATGGAGTATTTGAAATTTGTGTATGTTTTAGCTCTCAGGTTCCCACTGTATGTTGTGTTTGTGTTGTTTTGGTTTTTTAATACATTGCTTAAATAAGGTGGGGTGGTATTTTTGAAAGATTGTAAGATCCCTTCCTGTTTGGACCAATCTGGTGACTGTATTGGAGCTGTTGCTTTCTATGATTTCTTTTTTGATAAAAGTCTCTCCCCAACAGCTATTTGTGATTTTTAAATTTTTTTTTAATGCTTGTTTCTCCAGTATTTAGAAGATTAACATTTTTTTATAAGAACCTTTGCAAATACTTGTTGCTGTGTTTATTCACTTTATGATTCTGTTTGGCATTCTCAGTTTATTTTTGGACATCATTAGTTTTTGATAGCATATCAGGCTAATTTCTTCAGGCTCTGAGCATGGAAGGTTCTGCCTCAAGTAGAACAGCTTGATGAGGAACCAGCTACTGATAGGCATTTGATTATTACCACCATAATGGAAACATCTCCTACAAAACCATTCTAGATAATAATTGCATGTCTGCTTAGAGACATCATGATGTTGTAATCTGAAAACAACATAACTGCAGGTAGTGGCCTCTCTTCTGTGAGTTATATTGGTTTTATAGTAGTTTGTTTTAGCTCTACTTAATTAAATTTAATTATGTGTCTACATATGTGTATGCTTTTAACCACTGAGATTGATACTGTAACTGATAGGTTAGTTTAGTTGTATTTATTGCATGTTTACCATGCATTGTGTTGGTTTTTCCCTTTTTGGTTTAAAAAAAAAAAAAAAAAAGGCTTGGCAGCAGAAAGGAAGGTTGTCTTATTATATTGTCCTGGCTGCTGTGCTTTGCAGGAAGGGGGAGATGAGTGATTTTTGAGAGCTACTGAGCCATGAGGCCTGGAGAAGCTTTTAGGGAGGACGTGGGAGAAGCAGAGAAGGAGAGGAGCTGGGAAGCTTGAAGGAAACTGTAGGCTGGAAGATTCCTGAAAGGAGCAGAGAACTTGCTTGTAGTAGGATGGTGATGGAAAGATAGAAGCACTTTTAGGGCTCTGGAGGGTGAAAACATGAAGATTGTTCAAATCAGCCTTTGAAAGCTTTTGGATCGGGTAGACAAATCAGAGGAAAAGACCTGCCCTGCAAGATGATAGGGCCAAAATTTATTTTTCTGATTTTTCTATGCAGTGGATTTGAGCTCTGGGTTCTCCAATTAGCTTAGTATTTTTGTGCTAGTAATTAGAAATAGAGAGGTGGGATTTTTTTGTTTGGGTGGGTTTTTTTTTTTTGTTGTTGCTGTTTGGTTTTGACTGTTGTTTTGATATACTCACTTTGGCATACTCAGTGATTTTACCTGAAGGCTCTGGCTGAATTGAAGCTGCATCGTGAATGTCCGCATACAAACTGGCCAAATGTTGTAGCAAGATGAGAACAGAAAAAGCAACTTTTGTGGTTGACTCCTTGGAATAGTAGGCTCTAAAAACATACCTGAATGTTGATGCAGAGATTTGATTTTTTTTTTTTTTTTTTTGGTAGTATAATAAATGAATGTATATTTGAACCACAGACTCCAATGTCTGCCTGCGACATGTGGAGTCATTGACTCATTTAACTAGCTTCTGTTACATAGCTTTAAGTGAGGAATGTGGAAGCTACACAGGCCACCAAAACGGGAAATATGAAGTATTTAGACTGAATAGGGGCCACTCTTGCTTTCCAAAAGCTGGAGGTATTCTAATGGTGAGTTAATTTAATTTAAGTCCCAATGCAGCTGATAAGTTCTTTGGTATTTTTTACCGGTTTAAATTTTTTATTTATTTGCAATTCACTGTGTATGACTTGGACACAAATAACGCTGTGTTCAGCTTGCTTTTTCTTTTTTTTTTTTTTTTTTTTTTTAATATTTGCTATCTGCAGAGAAGGCACATAAGTGATTTCTGGATGGCTATGCTAACACTTTTGACGTAAGTCTTTGCAAATGTACACTTGCACAAATATTTCTGAGGTGAGCTTTTTTCAACCCCCAAAAAGCCTACTCCAAATGTCTGTATGTATGGATGTCACCCGAAAACAGAGATAAAATAAAAATGGGGCTTATTTTTTTTTTTTTCAAATGTTGATTTTCATACGTTATGGTCTCACCTGATTTGTTTAAATATACTTATTCTGAGATGCAGGTTTTTTAGTTTCTTTCTGCAGTCTTTATGTCAGGTAAATTGCCATTGATTGATGTAAAGATTCGAGCAGTTTTCATACCGCTTTGTAAAGAAAAACTGCATTAAAAGAGGAATACCTTCCTGAGAATTCTAAACCAAGACTACAGAAATGAAATAATGTTTTTTCTTAGTTATTGGCTGCCATATAATCTGTGAGGTTGTTATACTACTTGAAGCATGTAGGGAGAACAACACAGTCACTTCAATCATAACTTTTTCCATGTGAATAACCCATTGCGTGCTATGACTAGTCTCCATTTGTCATTTGAGTGACAGCATTGTCTTCCAMAGAGTTGAAATTCTTTCCTTTCCATGGTGTTTCATGAGCACTTTCACTTGATATGGGAAACACGAGTTGATGTGGGTATTTCAGATAATCAGGAAGCTTTGTTTTTCTTCTTTCTCCTCCTTCATGTTGTGGGACAGGAAGACATAAAAAGTATAGATAAGATYATCAGGTTCAATGGGGACAAGTGTTTTATGACCTGGAGTTGCTTCCAAGTATAGTATTCATACCCGGTACAGCAATAGCAACAGTTTCGATTCTTAAATGACTTTCACAAGGTTTTCCTTGTTGATAAATGTAATTTCCAGTTGCAGATGAATAACATTGGACTGGTGGACACTTGAAATAATACCGGTTCTTTCAATTTCTTAATCCTGAATTCATGACCATGTATACATCCTAATGGAAAACCCAGTATGGACTAATTTCAAGGGGAGGAGAAAGTGTTACTTGAAGCTCAAACTGTCTGCAGACAGTTCTCTAACACTCTTAAGCAGCTGCTTTTTCCCTGTGTATTCAGTTTTGAGGGGGTGGGGGTGTTGAGTTTACACTTGCCTTTTCATTTTGTCTTATCTTTTGTGATCTCAAACATAGGATTAGTTTGTTTTATTTCCATTTCTAGAGGCAATGACAGATACCTTGTTCAATTTGCTCTTGGTAAATCCAAGTTATGTCCCCATCATCTTCCTCACTTGCTGCCTTCCCTCTTGAAGTATGAAAAATTTGACCATTTGGCCTCTCAGTGGCAGATTCCTGAGCTTCGTCTTATTTTAACTGTGGAAAATGTTTGCCATTTCCAACTCTAAGAAAGAAGTGGATGTAAATTCCTCCCCTGTACTTGCTCTTTAGGTCAGCTGGYTATTACCTTTACAGGATGACTCCCAAGACAAGCTGTTACTCTGATTAAGAGATTTGAGACCATATTTGTGACTAAGTTTTTTGTATTAGAGAAAGGAGTATCTAACAGCATTGCTACTTTGAGACTCAAAATGTTGACTAAGTTTCCTCATCTGCCAGAATTTTCTTCTGTTGCAAAGTTAGCTTAGCTTAACTTCCTTGAAGTTTGCCTGGCTCCAGCAAAATGGCTACTCTTTGAAAAGAGCGATGGAGCTGAGCTGAGCAGAGGAAATGTTGAATTTTGACTTCGTTATGAATTTATGTTTAGTTTCTAGATTGAGTCTCCTAAAGTTGGCCTGACCTAAATAAATGTTTTGGRGGTAGACAGGGAATAAGATCTCAGGACAGTGTTTGACTTACTACTCCTTTTAAACATAGAGTGAAAACAGGCTTTGTTTTTTCCGTGTGACCTTGGGAAAGATACCATACTCTCACCGCAACTCGTTTCTCTGCATATATAATGGCCTAATAGCATTACTCAGCTTTTTATAAGGATTGTGAGGATATATCCAGTGAAGATGATAAAATATACATATGGGCAAYTTTTGAACCATATGAATACTTTAGATAAATGATAATATAACATTTTTCATTTCAGCTTTCCAGAATAGATGGTACACTGGCAATTTTGGGTGCAATTCTGTGCATGTCTCATCTGGTCCAGTGGCAGGTTGATATTGAGCAATGATGCCCAGCTCCCTGAGTTGCAGGGTTTGCCATCTTCCTTGTGTTGCTGCTAGTGATCATATGGSCAGAGGTGAAGCTGACCAACTTGCTGATTTTTACAGAAAATTTATTTACTTTTCTTCCCAAGCGAAATCGCTAACTTTCCTTCAGACAGGTGAGCTGATCTAGCAATCATGTTGCTGCAGGGTGAGCCAAATTTGATGTAGAGGAAGGAGCAGGAATGTGATACGAGGAGGGGAGCTGATCAGAAACCTTCCTTTTGGAGGTTGACATACTTGGGTTGGTTGAAATGCAAAGCAAAATAGCACCTTTAGGGATGTGTTTGACTTCATCGTGGCCTCTTACAGAGTATTCTTTGTAGGTCTCTGTCTCTTTCAGGGTYGGCACCTATATGGCCGTGGCCCAATGTTGCAGACTATTGCAATACATAATGATATTTGAGGACAGATTTCTTCAATTACCTGTTTGTTCCATGTCAGTATCAACATTAACCACTATCCAGGTAGCTTTCAGAAAGTAAAATTCTACTTAGCCAAATCCAAAGCATTACAGGGAAAATATTTCCCAAAATGACAAGACTGCCTTCTTGCTTCCAAGGTAGGGCTCTGACTTGCTTGGAAGTTTTTGAATTTAAAAGATGTGTCCTCACTGCCTTGCAGAACATGGGGCCAAGAGCAAACTGAAGCATATCATTGCGTTTTTCACAGGTGGAAGCTTAAATGCTATCATATTACATGTTAGCATTTTGCTAGGGCTCCTTCTTAGACTTGTTTGTCTGAACAAGGGCTTTGGTTTGGCTGCAAGGTGAATTTGAGCTCAGGGACAATCTGGGTGCTGGTTTTGAAAGGCAATAGTATYAAGAACAATTAATAATAAAATCTGCGTCAGAGAACCTTAATTTGAGTTTATGCAACTTCAGATTTTTTGCCTTCAGTATTCTAGCATATTGATTTAGCTATTGTTTCATCTCATGAAGGGTGAAACTTTGAGGCATGTGTTATTGGATTTCTTTGATTAAACTTGTATTGCTAGTAAAAATTCCTAATGTTACTTGCCGGTCACTTCACTTCCCCCATAAAGTGCTTCTTATCTGGCTCCTTTAAGGAGTGTGCTTATTAAAACATAGGCAGACATGACACACACATTGCAATAACTCTTTTATAGCATTTATTACTATTTGCATACTCTGTGTGGCCATAGCTTCTCACAGCAAGTTAGGAGGCTTATCCTCAAATATTTGGATAAACAGTGCAAGATGTTATTGGAGACACTGGAATAAAATAATTATGTCAAGAAATGTGGATCTGCAAACACAGTGGATATTTTAAAAATTGCTTCCGTGGTGTATGGTCTTCATAATATTAGATGGAATAGATGATGTAAAAATGAAAAATTGTAAATTGAGCCAGCCTGATCTGCTCTATTAAGAATAACTTCATGCAACTCCTATTTTTAAAAGTAGAATCTTCCACAAACAGAAAAATCCAGAAGTGTTGTGATTCTTGTTTTTTCTTATGATTGAGGGGAAGAAAACCCCTAACCTCTGAGCTGTTCTCTATTTCAATACCAGATTAGGAAAATACTGAACATAGCCAAGCTCTGTACATGGGTTCTGCTCTCAGAACATGCAGTGTAAAATAGACTAGTTTTTGCTAGATATCTTTCACAGAAATACCTGAAGGAGAAGAAAAGCATAAGGAAAACCTAGAAAACTCAGATCAGGGAGGAAAGAAGCTCAAGGCAGGTTTGGGAAGAAAGCTCCTGCAGGTAAACTCACTGCTGTGCCTTCACAGAATTACAGAATGATTGAGGTTGGAAGGGACCTCTGGCGATCATCTTGTCCAACCCCCACAACCTCTTTGGGCACCCTGTGCCAGTGCTCAGTCACCCTCACAGTAAAAAAGTGTTTCCGGATGTTCAGATGGAACCTCCTGTGTTTCATTTTGTGCTCATTGCCTCTTGGCCTGTCACTGGACACCACTGGGAAGAGTCTGGCTCCATCTTCTTTACAYCCTCCCTTCAGATATTTGTACACATTGAYGAGCTTGCCCTCCCCTCCCCCGAACCTTCTCTTCTCCAGGCATAACAGTCCCAGCTCCCTCAGCCTTTCCTCATAGGAGAGACGCTCCAGTCCCTTAACCATCTTCATGGCCCTTTGCTTGACTGTCACCAGTAGCTCCATATCTCTCTTGTACTGGCGAGCCCAGAACTGGACACAGTACTGCAGGTGTGGCCTCACCAGTGCGGAGTAGAGGGGAAAGATCACCTCCCTTGACCTGCTGGCAATGCTCCTTCTAATGTAGCCCAGGATACCATTGGCCTTGTTTGCCCCAAGGGCACATTGCTGGCTTGTGTTCAACTTGGGTGTCCACCAGGGTCCCCAGGGCCTCTTCTGCAAAGCTGCTTTCCAGCAGAGTGCCCCCAGCATGTACAGGTACCTGTACTGGTAGGGTTGTTCCTCTCCAGGTGCAGGACTTTGCACTGCCCTTTGTTGAACTTCATGAGGTTCCTGTCAGCCCATTTCTCCAGCCTGTCGAGATCTCTCTGGATGGCAGCACAACCCTCAGGCATATCAGCCACTCCTCCCAGTTTTGTGGGACTGGACCCAGTATCTATCCCTGGGGCACATCACAAAACCATGTTTATGCTTGAACAAATCTATAAAACCAAAACAAATTACCACCTCATTTCATTTTTCTAAAGTCACTGGAGCAATTACTTAAACCAACAGGCAGTCTTTGACGGATAGTTATTAACACGTTTGGTTACATTTCTATGTAACTTAATGAAAAAATGTATTTTATAAAATTGTAGCCTACATATGCAAACAGTGTGGCACAGAGASCTATTAACTAATAACTATTGCACTGGTGAAAGATCACTTAACAAAAATACATGTAATAAATAGGTGTATTTTATACAACTTTTTCTCAGAATGTAAAGGTTGCTTTGCTGGGAAATGTGAAAAAGAAAAATGGTGTAATGAGATAGTGTACATACTTGCTGTAAACTCCTACAACAGTRTATGTTTCATAATTGCATCATTGGAAGCACGGCCATGAAATACGTCCCTCTCAAGTAAATCACAAAAAACAGGACTGAAAGGAAGATTAAGAGTCACATAGTCCATGCTTATGCCTCTGGACTGCATTAACTATAAGTGTAATACTTAATTGTGGATGAAGCTATATTTTAAGCATCAGGATAAAGAATGAAAATAGTGGCTTCTGGTAAGGAAATATTTAGAATTTACTATTCTTGCATTTTTGCTGTCCAGAATTATGATTGATGTCTCTAGTCTTTTTCATTACAGTTCATATAAAAATGATGAAATAATGTTCTTTGCTTACAAATTTACCAAGTCCCTGTGGGTTATTAATACATTTATTATTATTTTAATGCTCAGTTTTACTGTTTTATCTTGAAATAAGCTAAAGAAGTTCAGTTCAAAGAAAGTGCTGCCTCTCATACGCAAATGTAGCCTGCAGTATAATTGTATTTGGATTTTGAAATAAAGCAGGTGTGTAAATTGTTTCTCAGAATATAAAATAAGCTCACCCTTACCGTTAATGTGTTTTTCTGCTAACTTGCCTTATCTTCCTGTCTGCTTGTGCCTGTTTATTTCTCTGGAAYGTAATCCAATGCCATTGAAAACTCTCTGTTCTAATGAACTTGCGATCAAGGCCTTAAAAGTCTCCATTTTAAGCTCTGCAGGAAGAAATGTTTATGGCTTATGTAGAGCTGATTACTGTTTTGAGGGCTTCAGGCTGTGCTTCTTTTTTAAGAGTATATTCAGCACAGATACTGACTTGTTTTAAAGTCCTTTAGTCTGGCATAGTTTTAAATAGAGACGTTTTCTTTATAAGTGTATTGTATTACAACCACTTGAGGGGTTGGGGTTTTGGGTGTGGGGTGTTGTGTGTTTTTTTGTTTTTGTTTTTTTTTTTTTCTATTTAAACATGAGTGGTAACCTTATACTTATACTATACCTTTTTTCCCCTCTAGTAAAAGGAAACACTCTGTAATAACAGAAAGCCATGTTTTATATAAGGCTGTAAAACAGAAACCTCACATAATTACATGATGTTTTTGCAGAAAAAGAACGTTTTTTCCATCAAAAATAAATTTTTATGCAAATAGGGCATATAGTTTTAAGTACTTTTACACTTCTGTGAGTCTGCATGCTGAAGCAAGTACTAGTTCATGATTTTAAAAATAATAATAAAAAAAAAAGTCACAAAGATTAACTGTCCTGCCTTCCTACCACCTCTCCCTAACACCTACCTTGAGCTAGTTGGGTGATTTAGAACCTGTTTAGGTTCTGCACTGCTTGCCGTCTGGGGTCCCAATATTTTCAGTGCCTATAGACACGGAGTGCTGCAGAATAGGCAGTCGTTGTGGAGTAGGTGAGGGACAGTATAAATCAGGCTATATTCGAATGAACCATTGTGATGGCTGCACTCCTATTCTTCAGCCAGGTAATTCTATTGTTTCTGTTTTTCAGAAAATTGGAGTCATTGGGTCAACATTCTTCAGTAAGATAGATGCTGAAAAAGAAACTTTGTTGGTAAAAATTTATTGTTATCCATCAGCAATTGTAGTTTTTGTCTAAGTAAGATGGAGACTAGGTAAAAATGTATGAATACAGTAATTCATAGAATGATTGACTGTCTTGGGTGATAGATTGCAACAAGTATGCTTTGCTTACAAAGTATATCAGATAACACCTATTTTATGTTCATGCTCGTCAAACTTCTATTACAGTTTTTAACTTCTGTTGCTGTTCCATTTTTGTTTTGGTGTTTTTTTGTTTTTTTTTCTTGAAGAATAGCAATTTGTTTTCCATCTCTGTGCAGGCACATATGCAAGTTAAAACAAAAACAACCATTCTTTTCTCATTTAGTAATATCTTCGTACTACTTCAGATTACAGGCTTCCTCTTCCCCTTTTTTTTTTAATGCATGTAAAATATATGTGTGTATAATAGGGTTTAGCAGTCTTTTACATAGCTACAGATTTGGCCATGTTGTGACAGATGCCCAGAGGATAATGTTACAAATATATGTAGAAAAGTATGAAAACCATGTCTTCACTTTGGACAGAAGGAGAATCCGAATAAACAGTTTCAGATGATTCACTTTTATCTCTACAGCAAGAAAATCCCCTTGCCTCAGGAGACTTTAATAACCAGTTTATATAGTATTTAATATGTATTCAGTGGTTGGAAAATGTGAAACGTAACATTGGAGCATCTGCTTATTCTGGTGAAGTTGTTTTGTGTTTTTTATCCAACTGAAAAAGTTGTTTTGGTTCAAACTGAGTAGTCAACATGTGTTGAACTYGCTCCACCATTGAAGACAAGTAGGCATCTATCATCAGTTTTGCAGTTCTGGTACCATTGAAGACATGTAGGCATCTATCATCAATTTTGCAGTTCTGGTAGCAGTGAAGATGCAGAGACTTGGCTATGGGGTTACCTTGTGAATGAGTATTCCGAGACTTGGAGTGGCTTCACAGATTTTAGGGACAAAACTGGTCAGGTTCCAGGCTCACTGTGTGACACAGTCATACTTTATGAACACAATATGGATGTATCCTAATCCCACAGAAGTGAAATTATTTGTCTGAGAGCATATAGAGAAAGTTGGAGGTCACCTTTATATTTTTAACAGCATACTGTATAATAATAGGGATTAGTGTTCTGTACCGAGATTAGGGCCTTTTATGCAGTGCGGTGTGCAAATGCAGCAAGAGACAGGGCTCCGTCATGAAGGCTAAGGAGATGGAATAAAGGCACAGAATGGCAATGTGCCTTGCTCAGTTTGTTGGTTTTGTATTTAAATTAGTTCTCTGACTCCTAGATTTGTGTCCTAGCCATTATATTTCACTTTTTGGCTTGTCTTTTTTTATTGCAAGTGTCTGTAAGATGAGATACCCTGGCCTCAGTTTTTGTCTATCCCTGGCACTTGCACAGACTATGTCTACAATAGCAAATAGTACTGGGCAATATAAGCAAATATTTAAAGCAAAACATTTGGTGCTAAGGCTGAGCATCCATGCTRTATGCATTTGGGAGGTTTAAATAGGACTAGCTCTAGTCTGGTTCCATTGACTGCACACCTCTTAGCAGATTTGAGTATTAGTTGCACTCCTGAAACGCACGTGTGGGTTTAATCCAGGTAAATCCAGCTGCATATTCCTAGATCACTCTGTGAAACAAACTGAAGTGGGGATTATGGTGGCTGGTCCAGAAGACTATTGTAGAAGGAGTTAGTAATCTGTATGATAGCAAATCCAGGTGTATGCCTCCCTATCGTGAATACAGTGTGACTGTTAGCTACTTAAGAGATGTGCATTTAATCAATGTGCAAATATTATATGTACCTGTTCCCAGGAACTGTTGGTTTATTAATGAGATAAGAATACTAGGGTCTACCACCAAGGTGCTCTTCAAAGCTAAGTCCATATTCCAGACCTGATTGCTATCAGTGATAGATGAATCTGTATTGTAAGCAAGACCCTATAAGAATGCAAGTGAACGTAGAATTGGTCAGCCTCACCATGGCGAAGATCGTTGTTACGTGCTATGCCCTGACCAGAGGTCCATCCAATGCTGTATCGTCTCAGGGTTCATCATCTCATCAGAAGAGACATGAGATATTTTTCTTTAACTTGTTGCCACTTTTTTCTGGAATATTAATAAATAATTACCTGTCTTGAAAGGGCTTGTTCCCTGCCTGTTGGTATCCAGTACAAGACAGGGATAGTCAGGAGACTTGTATATTTACAAAAGTACACTCTTAAAGCAACCTAAAATGCTAATTTAGATACACCCATCATACAGCCAAAAAAATAAGCTCTTCAGGAAAACAAAGTAGGGCTTACATTTGCATAATAGATCTTACAATTTCACTTCATGGGGTTGAAGCTTTAGTCCTTGGGTTGGGGAGGCTCTGTTGTTTTTTTCTACACAAATATATTCAATTTTCGTCTCAAATCGGGACTAAATTAGCTGGAGGTTCTCCAGTGTTCAGAGGGCTCAATAAAGCTTTGAAAATAGCCTACTGAAAAGAGGTCAGAAGAGATTTCCAAGGGGAGTATATCCAAGTATAACTTCCTTTTCTGAAAGACTGTTTTTCATGAAGGAATGAACTTGTTTTGAGACTGAGAGCAAACCCAATCTGTAGTTTTGTTTGTTTTAATTACAGAGAAGGGAAATTTACAGGTCCTTTTGGACAATATTGCATCTACTGTGGAATGTGGCCCTAGGAAGAGAGATGAAAAGATGTGCTTCTCATAGTTACCATCTGTTATCTGGAAAAGCTTTAGGTTCCTGATAATGTAGCCCTAAAGAAAGRTAGAGACAGAATGTAAAAGAGGTGTCAACAAGTACCTCCAAATATTAAGAGATCAGAATATGATCTAAATGTAATTTATTTAATTGTAAAGACTAAATAAAGCAAAAAAAAAAAAAATCAAAGATTTAGATCTGTGGAAAGAAATTTGCGACTCAGTCTAGGCTGATTCATGGTTTTTAATGGTTCCTGTAAACTATGTGGATATGCTGTGGCTTTGTCTCCAGTTAGTGGTCAAACTATTTATAGCAGATTCAAAGACTGTTACTATCTTAAGGAAATTTATATTTTCAGGAAGCTTTATTCTGTTGGCTACAGAAATGTTATGTGTAATCCTTGTAAATAATGGAGATAGTTACATTTCCCATTCTCCCCCCAAAAAAGAATTATGAAGGTAGGAAGCGTTTTGTGTAATATACAAAGGATTTTAATTGATTTAACAATTAAATCTGAGCATTGGATCTTTCAGATTCTTYGTTCAAGAAGAGATGTGTGTCTGAGGACACAGTGATGCTTTTTGGGACAAGCTTCTCTGTGCTGTAAAGTGAGTGTGCAGCACTGAGTGAGGCTGAAAAGATTGCAGCACTCAACAAATGTAACATGGAGAGCACTGCTGGATACTACTCTTGCTGTTTAGTACACTCCTATGTTTAGTAGTCATAGTTTTTGGACGTTGTCAGGGCAGAATCTTCTAATACTTTATCTGTTTTTCATTCCTGATGAATTTTCTGGTTTAGAGGTACTTTGTGACTCCTATTTTATATACAGGTGAAAATTGTTTACTTTTCCTAACTCCGGTCAACACTTTTGATCTGGCAAAAATAAACATTCAACATGGCTGATATATATTTGATATGTAATATTTTGCAGGTCATTCTTCTTTGTGTTCAGATGTGTTTTTCCTTTCCCTGCGTTTTGAAATCCAGTAATTCTTAACAGTAGAATTAAACAGCCTCTTCAGGAAGGCACTAGATGTGTGAGTCAATAGTGGAAAGCAGTAGCACTGTGATTTAGTTGTAAAATTTCAGAGAGAGGAGTTGGCCATTGCTCTGCAGAGTTTTGTGCGTCACCTGGGAAAGGATGTTCTTAGTGTTTTGCAGGTAAGCAAAAAGCATCAGGGCTTCTCTAATGTGAGGAGTATTGGTTTTGTCATCCAAAGAGCCATTTCCCAAAATAAGAAAGGGAGAGATTAAGACTTCATTCTGCAATGTGTGGGATTCTTTCTATATATGCCTCAGCCCTTAGTTTTTCAAAGTGATTTTTTTTTTTCCTGACAGGTCAAGTTGAGGTCACTCTCAATCTCATCAAGGCCATATTTTTCAGTTGTGTAAACAAGTGGAGCACAGCAACAAGTGAAACACAGCTGAAACTGACGTGCGGAAACACCCCTTGTCTCAAAACTACTGAGGGTGTATGTGTGCTACAGCAGCAAAGAATTTGGCCAGGAAGGATACTCAGGCCTTAATTACCTCTTGGAACTAGCTTGATGCCTTAAAATCATTAGATGATTAAGCCATTAATGAACTTAAGCTGTGCCTTCAGTTCAGCTTGACCTGTAATAAGTTCATTAAGTTATTCATTACCCGACATTAAATTTCTGAACAGCAGCTTTCAGCTACACTGCAAAAATGTGGGCATTAATCTAAATTACTATAAATGCATATTATTCCATTCTTCCTCTGCCAGGGCAGTATAATGACTGTATGCACCAGGCATACAGTATATTCTTGTTCTGTCTCATGCTTCACTGAACAATGTTTTTAAGCTTGCTACTCAACCACTATTCCACTGTCCAGTCGCTTCCTGCTAGCCTGAAAAACACAGCCTTACAAACAGATGATCATCTTTCATCTGGAAGATCTGTTCAGAGGAGTCCAGCTGCTTTGGTTTTGGGTTTTTTGCTACCTTATTGATCAGCTCTTTCTCACTCTTGTTTCCTAATTATAGCTACTGATGTCATCTTACCAGCTGACTCCAGGCAACCATTAGAAACATTTCATTTCAAAAGCAAGCAATGTTTTGGCTACAAAAAGCAAAGCTGAGAACATTCATGTGTTATGTTATATCTGATTTTAATAATTTACTTCTTCATAGTGTCTTTTGAGTTAACATCAACTCTGTGTATGATGGCTTCAGGCAGATAGCAACATTAGCTCTTATGTTAAGACCTTGCAAGTATATGAAGCTGTCCATATTAATCCAGGTTGATCCCTTTTTCCTGTCTCCTGGCATGACAATCAACTTTGTTGCAAAATAGTTGTACTGTGTCCAACGGGGATGTAGTTAATTTTCTTCACAGTACTGTATGGTACTGTGTTTTGGATGCATGGCTGAAACAGTGATAATGCACTAATGTTTTGGCTATTGCTGAACAGTGCTTGCACAGCACAAAGGCCTTCTTTGTTTCTCACTTGCCCCTCAAATTGAGTAGACTAGGGTGGGAAAGGCATTGGGAGGGGATACAGCTGAGATGGCTTACTCAAATTGTCCAGAGGGTATTCCATACCATATGATGTTATATTTGGCAATAAGAACTGGAGTTAGAGGAAGAAGAGGGGTGTGTGTGTGAGTGACTTCCATGGTAGTCGTTACTCAAAGACTGAGCATCGGTCTGCTTGTGGGAGGTGGTGAGTGATTTCCTTTGAGTCACCTGCTGGTTTGGGGGTGGGGGTCCCCTCTTTCCTTCTTCACCTGTGAAGCTGTCTTTATTTGATCCACAAGTTTCCTTGCTTTGTTCTTCCTACTCCCTCCCATGTGCTGCTGAGTGGGGGAAGTGAGTGAGCGACTGTATGGGTGTTCGTCTTCTGACCAGGGTTATTCCACCACAATAGCATATGTAAGTATAAATCATCTGCAGACCTGCAGTGAGAAGCAATGTTGCTCTCCAGAGACCTGTTTTGTGTGCCCATTAGTTCAAAATTAGCTGTATAACAGCAGATTGTCAGTCTGATTTGCATGTATATTTGCTTTGAAGCTTTTGGCCATTGGACTGGCAGTTCTGTCCATCAGTCTCCRGAGTGAGATAACCTATTCTTTCACAGCAACTTTTTTTATTTTAAAACCATCGATTTGCAGAGTTTATTGTGAGACTCTTGACTTCACTTTTTCATAGGTAGGAGCTTCATACCATTTAGGACAAGGAATAGTCTCTCTTGTGATCCTTTGTTAAATGGGCTTATTTTAAGCTTGGTAAAATGAGTGAAAGACTTTCTGTTGATCTCACCATATTCGCCCACAATTAGGGCAAAGCCTCAGCTGCACTGTCCCTCTGGCTTTTAAGGAAACAGCCCATCCCTTAAATCAGTTTTCTCCTTTTTCCAACATGGATAGGATTTTGGTTAAAGAATTTAGTTCAGAAGCTTGTGCAGGTTTTTGAGAAGCCTTTCAAAGACCTTGTCACTAAAATCAACTCTTCCATGTTCTTCTTTCTTGTGTGCTTAGCTGCAAGTGGGACAGATTATCATCCACTGCTATTATCAGTTTTTCAAATGTTCTGTCATTTCCAGAGATGGTTTCTGTTCAGCTGTCTGACCACTTGCTGTCTTTTCACAAAATGCTATCAGGTCTTGCAGCCCATTGTTTTGTTAAAAGTTCTGGTAATCCTCCAACCACTTTTTCAGAAAGTAATTTTCTCAGAGCATCAAGAAAGCCTTTGGTGTATAGGAGTGTTTTTCCCTGCTGTCTTTACTATTTTGAGTGTCCTTGTTAATCTCTGCTCTAAATACTGGTAAAATTTGGGGGGGGTTCTTTGTTTTTTTTGGGTTTTGTTGTTTTTTTGTGTTTTGTTTTTTTGTTTTTTTTTTTTTGGGGTTTTTTAAAAAAAAAAAAAACCAAAAAAACTTGTGTCAGTAAAACAGGTAGTTTAATGCAACGTATATTTATGTGGCATACCTGGTACTGAAGAGGGAGTTCTTTTTGTGTCTTTCCTACTTTCTTCACTTTTTGCAGTGTCTATAGTATACCTGCATGATAGTATATGGCTACTTGGTAGCATCTGTTTGCTGTTGCTCTTTTCTTTTCACTTTGAATGGATGGAGGCTGGATGTGATATCTAGGGCTTCTTTGATAACTACCTAGTGCACCTCAGATGACTGCCCTTTAGGATTCATTCCTGGGCCAAATCCCACAGCATTTTATTTCCATATTATAAGCCTATCGCTGTCTCCACATTGTATCTTCATAGTTCATCTTTCTCACAGAGTGTATAGTGGGCAGAATGGTAGCTCATGGCTTGGGTCCAGGTATGTGTTGAAATTAAGGTATTCCTTGCTACTGCTGTTCCTGTTTCATGGTAAAGGGAATCCTGATCTCGCATATGTCTTCCAGCACTGTGCAGGTCCATTTCTTGCTCAGCCTGTGCTGGAGATGCATATTGTGGACACCTACACTTCTCAAGTTTTCACAAATTTGTAGCAGTCATTTGCCTGCTTAATTTCGTGCTCATGGCTCTTTTCATTTGGAGGTGGGTTTAATCAGCACCACCTGCTTCACAGTGTCTGGTACCTGAACAAATGCTGGTGCTGTTCAGCTGCTTTTCAGTTCTTTCTTAGGATAAATCCCTTCCCCAAGAACCACTTGGTGAGGCTCGTGTTGATTTTTAAAGTTGGTTGTATTTGTCATTGAGCTAGTTACACTGGAATAGTTTGGCACTCTCATGGCCCTCTTGCTTGGGATTGTGCCACCATGTCTGTCRGGTACTGTGTCACCCAGGAACGCGAGCCTTGGCCATCCAGTGCCTTTCTGAGCATTTTCTTGTCCATGTGACTTTGMAACAGTACTCTGCTGTGCCTCTGTATTTAATCTGGAGTTTTCCAGAGCCATTGCTCTCTAGCATGTATCTCTGTATCGGGCACCGGCTTTCTGAGGACAGCTTTGGAGGGGCATCATGATCAAGGAAGTCCAACAGATGTAGGCCACCCTTATCTGTTGTAGCCCTGAAGATCTCCTTGGGTGCTGCTCCATTTCTCCACTTCTGTCTCAAACTGTTCTCAACTTAGTGGTAGCAGCTTTGATCCTTCTGCCTTTTCTTTCCTCTTCTATCCAAGTTTGAGACTGGCATGAGGCAGAGTACTGCAGCAGAATTAAATGTCTTTTATAACCCAGGAAAATTATATTAAGTGTAATTTCACATGGAAACAAAACTGAATTACATCAACACAGCTAATGTTGTGTAGGAGGTCAAATACTACCATATGTAAAATGATTAGCTGTTTTTAAAATTGGCTATTTTTCAGTGTATGCATTACGTAGGCTTTTTGTATAAAAATCTGTTTTGTTAAGTACTCAATAGCATATATTGTGATCATTCTTGCTTAGCTCAATTAAGTTAATTCGAGTGGTTTTTATAAGATAACGGTACACTTCTGCGTTTTATGTTTATTCCGTTCCTGGAGCAGGGGGCCCGAGCAATGCTGTGCCTCCCCCTCGTGGTGAAAGGGAGAGGAGGAGAGAGCGCCTGGCCGGCGTCGCCTCGGAAGCAACGCGAAAACGAGGGGTGCGCTGGTTTATATCGACTCCTACGTGTTTTCGTCCCATTTTGAATACGGGCCAGTATTTCTTTAGGAATGGAAGTTACTGGGGGAAAYAGTGTTCTTTTAACCATATTTCTCAGTGGCAGAAACAGTTTGTTTCCTGGTGAGGTATTATACTGATAGCAATTTCAGTATTTAAAGGCTGCGTCCCATCTTCACTAACATATATGAAAAGAGGCAATCTTTTTTTTTTTTTTCCTGTTGGCTAAAAAAGTTAGGATCATACTCTTCGTATCTGGCTTTTCTAGAAACATCTCTTGAGTTACTTTGCGATGGAAGGATGCTTGGCGTGGGTATTCTGTAAACTTGCAAAATAGTGATCTGTGATTAGTGCTCAAAATACAGTAGACTAAACCTTAAACTTCTTTAAATGGGACTCCTTAAACATCTGCTTCTTGCTTTAGAATATGATTACAGTTGTGTGCTAATTTCAGTGGTTAGATCAAGAAATGCTGTGCTGGTCTGAGTCATTTGGCTGCAGCATGCATGGAAAGAGTTACTGATGTCAGGAGGTGGAAGTTGCCCACCCTCTCGGTGCAGCTCTGTACCGCACTCCTGTGCCCCTCCTCCCCCAGCCATCTCCCCAGGCTGCTCCAAGTGGAGGACTGGTGGGAGACATAGGCTCTGTGCAGCAGTCTTGGGGCCTGTGGAGAGAGAGGGTCTATTAATTGTGTTTTTCTTTATGAGGTTGTGCGGGCAGGCATTCATGTGCATATGAGAGAGAGAGAGGTGGATTCAGCTCCATTTTGAAGCTATTACCTGGCTGTGCTGTTTGGGGAACATAGAGGCCTAGGTCTGTGCACAGCTGGAGCTGGGGTGGTCTAGTGTGACCCCCTCAGTACAATGGTTGGCAGGAACAGAGAATCTCATTATTGTTTCACAGCCCTTGGAGATTGTTTCCTTGGATGTTGAATCAGTGTGCCACAGCAAAATAGAAATAATTGTTTCCAGGCAGCTGGACTCTGGGAGGCAGCACTCATATGTTTTTTCAGCTGCGTCTGATAGATAAGAAGGCTTTATCTCTCTCTCTCTCT